>JAWPHD010003077.1:0-229500 GCA_037043455.1 Cyrtodaria siliqua
TAACACAAAGTTTCCATGTTTATCTAGCTATAAATATGACTGAGAGAATGCCATGTGTCCATGTATATCTATTTATCGTATAACTTACGGTGTGGAAGTGGAATATTACCATTCTATATTTTCGATAGACTACTAGTTATATAAGTATGCAAATAAGCCCAATACGCGCTGTCAAAAACAAATCGATAATGATTATGATCCAATTTCCACGGTTTATGTCAGTTTCGCGTCTTAAAGCGACAGGCAAAATGCAATAAAAGTCGATATGTGACATGTGATAAATAAAATCTAACATTCGTTCTCAATCATTATTGAATTTATTAAACGCGTAAGCAAAAACGATATACTAAGAGCCTCGCATTAAATCATTTTGCCAACTCGTTTTATGAATTCAATAATGAATGAGTACTCAGGAAGATTCTCTATGTATAGATATGGCTGAGTTATGCCAAATGTTCATGTATATCTAGGTATAGATATGGCTGAAATAACAACATATTTCCATGTATATCTAGGTATAGATATGACAGATAACACCAAGTTTCCGTGTATATTTAGGTATAGATATGACTGAGATACCACCAAGTTTCCATGTATATCAAGATATAGATATGCCTGAGATAACACCAAGTTTTCATGTATATCTGGGTATAGATATGTCTGAGATATCACCAAGTTTCCATGTATATCTAGGTTTAGATATGGCTGAGTTTTTGCCAAGTTTAAGTGTATATGTAGGTATAGAAATGACTGAGATAACACTAAGTGTCCATGTATACAAATACAAATACAAATACATGGCTTTTATATAGCGCAAAAATTATAAAATATTCTATTGCGCTTCACAATTACATAACACACATTTACCGGTAGTTAAAAAGAATAAACATTTTACACATGTACATGTATATGATACTACATAATTATATACACACATTAAACATATACATTCAAAATATAAACAGGATTCTAGAACTTAAGATTTAGACCTATATATATATATATCAATGCTGTTTATATCATTGCAGATATTTTGTATTTAACAAGAGCACAGTCAGTGTTCATGAAACTGACTATACAAATGTGTTTTCAGTTTTGATCTAAAGCTGGCTTCAGACTGAATGGCTTTCAGAAAACTAGGTAGATCGTTCCACCATTTGGGACCAACGACGGCCAGAGATCTGTCTGCTAGTTTTGTTCGCCGTCTAGGGATGTTGAAGTTAGTGTCACTTTGTGATCGCAGTCTGTACCGTCCTCGAGTAGGTACAAACATTTCCCTCAGATATACTGGAGCTGTACCATTGATGACACGGAAGACTATTGCTAGGACTTTGAACATGACTCTAGCTTCAACTGGAAGCCAGTGTAATTGTTTCAGAAGTTCAGCACTTGGTTGTTCATAGGAAGCATTCATAACTACTCTAGCGGCATGATTTTGGACTCGCTGTAGTTTGTTGATTTGGTAGGCTGAAATTTCAGTAAATAGACCGTTGCAGAAGTCAATGTGGGAATGAACCAATCCATGCACTATTGATTCAGTTGACTTTTGTGTGAGATGTATACCTATATATGGCTGAGTTAAGGCCAAGTTTCCATGTATATCTAGGTTTAGATATGGCTGAGATTATACCAAATTTCCATGTATATCTAGGTATAGATATGACTGAGAGAACACCAAGTTTCCGTGTATATCTAGGTATAGATATGGCTGAGATTATACCAAATTTCCATGTATATCTAGGTATAGATATGACTGAGAGAACACCAAGTTTCCGTGTATATCTAGGTATAGATATGACTGAGAGAATACCAAGTTTCCATGTATATCTAGGTATAGATATGGCTGAGATTATACCAAATTTCCATGTATATCTAGGTATAGATATGACTGAGAGAACACCAAGTTTCCGTGTATATCTAGGTATAGATATGGCTGAGATTATACCAAATTTCCATGTATATCTAGGTATAGATATGACTGAGAGAACACCAAGTTTCCGTGTATATCTAGGTATAGATATGGCTGAGATTATACCAAATTTCCATGTATATCTAGGTATAGATATGACTGAGAGAACACCAAGTTTCCATGTATATCTAGGTATATCTATGACTGAGAGAACGCCATGTTTCCATGTATATCTAGGAATAGATATGACTCAGCGTATGCCAAATTTCCGTGTATATCTATGTATAGATATGACTGAGATGACATCAATTTTCCAAGTATATATATATATATATATATATATATATATATATAGGTATAGATAAGGCTAAGATTATGCCATGTTTATATGTATATCTAAGTATAGATATGGTTGATATTAAGCCATGTTTCCATGTATACCTAGATATATATTTATGGATGAGAGAACGCCAAGTTTCCATGTATATCTAGGAAGAGATATGACTGATAGAACGCCAAGTTTTCTTGTATACCTAGGTATATATGGCTGAGTTTAGGCCAAGTTTCCATGTATATCTAGGTATAGATATGGCTGAGATAACACAGAATTTCCATATATATCTAGGTATAGATATGACAGAGAGACCACCAACTTTCCATGTATATCTAGGTATATATATGACTGAGATAACACCAACTTGCCATGTATATTTAGGTATAGATATGAATGAGAGAACGCCAAGTTTCCATGTATATCTTGGTACAGATATGACTGAGAGAAAGCCATGTTTCCATGTAAATCTAGGTATAGATATGACTGAGATAACACCAACGTTCCATGTATATTTAGGTATAGATATGACTGAGAGAGCGCCAAGTTTCCATGTATATCTAGGTATAGATATGACTGAGAGAAAGCCATGTTTCCATGTATATATATGTATAGATATGACTGAGATGACATCAAAGTTCCATGAATATCTATATAAGTATAGATATGGCTGAGATTATGCCAAGTTTCCATGTATATATTTAGGTATAGATATGGTTGAGATTATGCCAAGTTTCCATGTATACCTAGGTAAATATATATGTATGAGAGAACGCCAAATGTCTAGCTACATCTAGATAGAGATATGACTGAAAGAACGCCAGGTTTCCATGTAGACCTAGGTATAGATATGACTGAGATAACACCAAGTTTCCATGTATATCTAGGTATAGATATGACTGAGAGAATACCAAGTTCCCATGTATAGCTAGGTATAGATATGACTGAGATAACACCACGTTTCCATGTATATTTAGGTATAAATATGACTCACAAAACGCCATGTTTCCATGTATATCTATGCATAGATATGACTGAAAAAAGCCATGTTTCCAAGTAAATCTAGGTATAGATATGACTGAGAGTATACCAAGTTTCCGTGTATATATATATGTATAGATATGACTGAGATGACATCAAGTTTCCATGTATATCAATGTATGCTATAACTTACGGTGTGGGACTGGATGGAATAACACCATTCTATATTTTCGATAGACCACTAGTTATATAAGTATGCAAATTAGCCTAGTATGCGCTGTCAAAAACAAATCGATAATGATTGTGGTCCAATTTCCATGGTTTATGTCGCTTTCGCGTCTTAAAGCGACAGGCAAAATGCAATAAAAGTCGATATGTGACTTATGTGATAAATAGAAACTAACATTCGTTCTCATTCATTATTGAATTTATTAAACTCGTTAGCAAAACGATATAATGCTCGGCAAGAGCCTCGCATTATATCATTTTGCCAACTCTTTTTATAAAGTCAGTAAAGAATGAGTACTCATGAAGATCCTCTAGGTATAGATATGGCTGAGTGCCAAATTTCCATGTATATCTAGGTATAGATATGGCTGAAATAACACCAGGTCCAGGTATAGGTATCACTGAGATAACACCAAGTTTCCGTGTATATCTAGTATAGATATGACTGAGATACCACCAAGTTTCCATGTATATCAAGGTATAGATATGGCTGAGATAACACCAAGTTTCCATGTATATCTTGGTATAGATATGTCTGTGATAACACCAAGTTTCCATGTATATCTAGGTGTAGATATGTCTGAGATAACACCAAGTTTCCATGTATATCTAGGTATAGATATGACTGAGAGAACATCAAGTTTCCGTTTACATCTAGGTATAGATATGACTGAGATAACACTAAGTGTCCATGTATATATAGTTATAAATATGACTTATAGAACGCCAAATTTCCATGTAAATTTAGATATAGATATGACTTAGAGAACGCCAAGTTTCCATGTATATCGAGGTATAGGTATGACTGAGAGTATGCCAAGTTTCCGTGTATATCTATGTATAGATATGACTGAGATGACATCATGTTTCCATGCATATCTATATAGGTATAGATATGGCTGAGATTATGTATGTCTAGGTATAGATATGGTTGAGATTAAGCCAAGTTTCCATGTATACCTAGGTATATATATGGCTGAGAGAGAGAACGCCAAGTTACCATGTATATCTAGGTAGAGATATGACTGAGAGAACGCCTAGTTTCCATGTATACCTCGAGCAGAGCGTATTGGTCGTACATAGCTCTTGTAAACACTGGGCGACATCTGTCAGACACATGCTCATCCATTGTTCAGTTGAAACAAATTCGCCTTTTGTATGCTATTTTCATGTACCACGGAAAAGTCAGCACATTTTATAGCGCCGGAAGAGGGCGTACGGCATGGTCGTTCAATAAGTTTATAGGTGCATTAATGCATGTGAAAGTACAGGTATTTTACAATCTATCTGTCTATAGGGCAAAATTGTGTAAGGGTCCTTTCGTGTAGAATACTGCGCATTTAGCCAAGTGTATCACGGAATGAACGTGGGAAATAATGTTTTGGGCGGAACGTTGGTTATAAATGCATGGTTCTCCAGTCATGGCGGAATTGATTGAAAGTTGCTTTGTTTGGGCAGAATTTGGAAACGGTGAAATTCACAGGCAATATGTGCCTAAGCCTCTCAGAATGGAGCTAAGCCTTTAGGGTGTGTAGGCCCTCTAGGTGATTCAACGGGAATCAACGCATAACGTAACGAGCGGTAGAGACGGTCCCCGTACCTGGACAACATGGTCAGGTTATTATAGTAGCAACAACCCCCGGAACACGTGGTGGGCCCGTCATCAGTCCACAGTGGATGAACTAAACCAACAACCTTGGTGGAGGTTATTCATCGTGTCATCATAGATATCGCGTCATCTTAATCATCGCGTCATCAACCCTTATAGAAAGCTTTTGATGACCATCACCCATCATTGGAATCGCGCATCATTCTTTGTAACGTTTGTGATCATCAACATGGTTGTAACTGCAACAATACTTTAGTGTCATATATAGTCAGTCGACACATTCAGTATTTGTGATAATACTACGAACGTCTTAAACGTTCATGAGAACAGTCGTTTTCATATTCCATCTGTGTATTCGCTTGTTTTTCTTGATAATGGTAAGTTAACATATTTTAAAAGTTGCATTAACTTATGTAAATGCAGTCATCGTCATTGATTCTTTCCTTAGTTAGTCCCAACCACTAGGGTCATCTTGCGACAACTGGTGTCAGAAGTGGGATTTTGGGCAACTACGGAGGGAAAGAATCGATAAGTGATCTTTATTATTATATACTAAATTCTCTACTTATCATTTTAGAAATGTGTACCAAACTCTGGCCCATCAAGGCGACTGGAGAGGATCACGGCCACGACTTGACAAGACAAGTCACGCAATGACGAGGGTAGGGTGATCCAAACTGTTGTTTTGTACGTTCTTTCCTTGGCACGAGGTCGCATTTGTCTACACGATTGGGTCTGAGGCACGTTTTGCTTCATAAATTGGGTGTTTGTTTTTATCTCCCTTGATTATAATAATAGTATCCATTGAGATCGGCGAGCACGACTCATTTTGTGACACTCGAGTATAATTATATTGACGGGAGAAGTAAATATACATGTACATGCTATACACATTTCTATGATTGTTTAAGGTTTATGTCTAACATCAAATATAGATATTTTATGTAGTGTAACTATATGTTTTGTGGAAGCTAGGGACTATTTATACATAACCGTTAGTAGACTAGCTAAGGCTAAGATGGATATGGAGGTGAATAAAGCAGAGTTAGAGCATAAGTTAGCTTTATAGTTGTTAGATAGTGAGGACAGTAAAACTGTAGGTAAAGAAAGTTATTCTGGGAAGTCAAAAGGTCCGAAGTTGCCATGTTTTGATGCTGACAAAGATAACATGAACTGTTACTTGTTACGGTTTGTACGTTTCGCAGATTTACAGGAATGGTCTAAGGATAAGTGGGCAGTTCATTTAAGCGCATTATTGAGAGGCAATGCCTCAGATGTATTTTCTAGATTACCTAGTGTAGATTCTATTGACTATGATAAGTTAAAGGACGCTCTGCTAAAGAGATTTGAGTTAACTGAAGAAGGTTTCAGAAAGCGGTTTAGAGTTTGTTTACCTGAAAAAGGCGAGACGTTTATTCAGTTCATTAGTAGGTCTAGAAATTACTTAGATAGGTGGTTAGATTTATGGAAGGTAGCGCAGACTTCTCAAGGCCTCATATATTTCTTGTTGCGGGACCAGCTATTCAATGTTTGTAATAGAGATCTGTTCTTATTTCTAAAAGAAAGTAAATTAGCTAATGTAGAAGAAATGGCAAAATCAAAACATATACAAAATAAGTACGTCAGTAATAGGTCAGATCCATCTTTGATATGAGAGAAAATAAAGAACAAGACCCATCAATCGCTTTAAGAACAATTTTTAATTGAAATTTCACGACAACAAAGCCAACTGCTAAGCTCTTCAAGGGAAGCCTATCATATTCCGGAAGGTTGTTGTGGAACAGTTTTACATCGAGTTCTTTGAAGTTATACTCCTCAAAATAAATTAAGGACCACATTTAAAATGTACATAATCTTTAAATATAAAAGATTAAAGAAACCAACCCGTCAAATTACGGTAAAATTACACTGCAAAACCGTTTATCAAAACTCTATCCAGCTGTTCATATCATATAATAATGTTAATGTGCTGATTAAAAGTATATGTTTATTTACGGATTCTTAAAATACCCGTGACTAAATATGCGTAAAATGAATTATGAGTTGGTAGCTCTTAAAGTTCCCCGGCCATGTTTTGTTTCATGAACATGTTTATGTTTTTTTTAAATCGAAATCAATACACAACAATAGATAGTTACACGTCACACATTGCAATATCTGTGAAAAGTGGGAATAGAAAACTTTGAACAGGTAAATTAATAATACTTATTTTACATACAACTTAGTAGCGGTTTTCAATATATGTTTCTCTCTGAGACTATCAAGAAATGTTCGTATAATGTTTAAGAGTTAATTATGTTAATTGATAATACTACAAAAAGGTTGGTCATTTATCTTTAATTTGACGCTCCAGTTTTGGGGTTTGGCCTGGCCGGTTAAAGCCGTTTATAGAGTTTGGATTCTCAGAATATGTAAGTTATATATATATAAATATATACCTCGTCAACAGTAGGTTTAGAAAAGGTGTGCATATGTTGTAAAAGTTGGCTGTTGTTGGCGGGATAGTATAATTTTCTCGCTTAAATACCAGATTTCGACATGAGCTGGTGAACACGAAGTTACTAATAAAGACATGCCTACAAACAACCATATCTCGACTTGTTATTTAGCGCTAGATGAGTTTGTGTGTGCGCTCTAGTTGTTAAATAATGCCTATTTAGTGTTAAAAATGATGCAACAAACCAATAAATAGCCGTGGTCTAGTGGTTCAGCGTACATTCTTCAAAACTTACTAGTGCAAGGCTGTGGTTCAAATCCCGTTCCGGGCAACACTTGTGTTTTATCGCATATATTCTGAAGCCATATATTTATCGATGTTACCTGTAAGGAGGCTAAATAAAAACGTGAAATTTTACGTATCTATTTCTGCTTATATACCGACTTTTGGGGTGTTCGTCGATTTGAAACTACTTCACACGTGATTCATTCATATTCATTAATTATTACCATTTAAAATATGGACTGTGTAGCTTTAAATTACGTAACAACTGTAAAAGAATACAGCTAAACTTAAAAAAAATAAAGTAAAAAAGTAAATCCTTCAATAACAGCACATTAAAAATGGACCCAAATGAAAACATGGTCCTTAAATTATTTTGAGGAGTATATCTGTCAGTCGATGTATGAACTAATATAGAGTCATTATTAAAGGGGGACACGGCAATCTTGAAGATTGTATCAAGCAATAAAATTAGCAATCGATTTATTGATCCAGTTTAATTTAAACTGCTTGCATATAATTACAATAAATTTTGAGTTTTTAATTGTATTCGTTATTTCTACCACATGTTTAAATAAATTATTGGTGAAATATAATCAAAAGTTAGTAATATGAAAAACAGTTTGCTTAGATCATTTCTAACAAGTAATATGTATGATTTACCAATATGAAAATTATTTAGAAAACTATCTGAACGTCGCGAGTTTAATAAATATCAAGTTTGTCCCTTTAATATTCATTAAAGTGTTCATCAATAAAATATAAATCGTTGTGAAAACGTTCATATCTGTTTTTATTGTATACTTTCATATTGTCCCGTTTAGTTTGCATGGAGCTAAGTGTGCAATATTCTACGATATTGCACGCATTGATATTGCACGAGAACTTTTGCTCGTGCTTGCTAAGAGCCGCGAAATAGAAATAAGGAACTATTTTCAAATAAAAATAACGGAATCCTTCCTATAGTGTCAGCAAAAAAATACGTGTTTTTTTTTCAACCTTTTATGGCAAAAATTGATAAAATGATTGAAATGGTCACTCACCCACTGTTTTTAACGTTATCGAATGGTAAATTTAATGACGTCATCCGACGTCGACGTCGTTTTCGCGCAAAATAATCATCCACACAAAATGAAACTGAATGGCAAGATAGGAATTCCATCAAAAGCTATAAAAAATAACACAAATACAATGAAAAGTAATAGTCATACAATTAACATTGATCAAAAACAATATGAAAGTATACAATAAAAAGGTTATTGAATTTGTATGGCTAAATATTACTTGGAACTCGTTGTTTTGGCGCAGGACGACTCGCAAGCACGACTTGCCAAAACAACTCGTTCCAAGTAATATTTAGCCATACACATTCAATAACCTATAATATACGTTTTTTATTTAATAATAAGAGGTGTTAGTATACAGTACAACAAACACGTTTCAAATACTGAAGTCAATGGCAATACCTCAAATACCCCATATACCTCAAATACCTCAAATACCTCACATACCTCAAATACCCCCAAATACATCAAATACCTCAAATATCTCAAATATCTCAAATATCTCAAATACCTCATATACCTCAAATACCCCCAAATACCTCAAATAAACCCAAATACCTCCAATACCTCAAATACCTCACATACCTCAAATACCCCAAATACCTCAAATACCTCACATAACTCAAATACCCCAAATACCTCACATACCTCACATACCTCACATACCTCACATACCTCAAATACCTCACATACCTCACATACCTCAAATACCTCAAAAACCTCAAATATCTCAAATACATCAAATACATCAAATACATCAAATACATATCAACATTTTAAGGGACACACGGCAATCTTGATTTGTTAATTTTTTTTCCCCATAATTTGCATTTTTATAAAATTAAATAATAATTATTATAATAACTGTAATAGTTTACTGAGTGGTAACAACACATTTCACTAATAATATATTCAAACCTATGGTAGAACAAAGAAGAAAAGTTGAACAATTAAAGTTGTATTTAAATATATGCAAGCAGGTTTGAAGTCAAAATAATACTGGCTATTAAATAAAGACGTTTATTTTAATTCTTGATAAAAGCGTTTAAGATTGCCGTGTGTCACTTTAAAGACACTAACCCGCCAAATAACGGCAAACTACATTTCAAAGCATTGTATCACAATTCTGTCCAGATGTTCAGGTCATATAATAATATATATTAAAGTATAGTATATTCATGGGTTCTTAAATTATTCATGACTGAATATGCGTAAAATGAATTATGAATTGGTAATTCTTAATTCGACGCTCCAGGTTTGGGCTTTGGCCTGGCTTGTTAAAGTCGTATATGTATTGTGCCTTATAGAGTTTATATATACACCTCGTCATCAGTAGGTTAAAAAACGGTGTATACATGTTTACATAATTTGGCTGTTGGCGGGATATCTACTTTAAATGCAAACATATTATAAAATAAAAAGCAAAGATATTGCATGATAAACCAATTCCATTGTTGGCACTATCTCTTGCATTCTGTGTTCAACATTCAAACCCTGTTCTGCGTTCAACATTCTATCCCATTTCTGCGTTAAACAGTCAAACTCAGTTCTGTGATCAACAATCGATCCCATTTCTGCGTTCAATATTCGATATACCTTTCTGCGTTCTACATTCAAACCCAGTTCTGCGTTCAACATTCGATTCCATGTCTGCGTTCAACATTCAAACTAATTTCTACATTTAACATTAAAAATAATTCTGCGTTTAACATTCAATCCTATTTCTGCGTTCAACTTTTAAACTAATTTCTGCGTTCAACATTGAAACTCATTTCTGCGTTCAACATGCAAACTCATTTCTCCGTTTAACATTCAAACCCATCTCTACGCTCAACATTCGATCCTATTCCTGCGTTCAACATTCGAACCCATTTCTGCGTTCAACATTCCAACTCATTCCTGCGTTCAACATTCAAACGCATTCCTGCGTTCAACATTCATACGCATTCCTGCGTTCAACATTCAATCCCATTCTTGCGTTTAACATTCGATCCCATTCCTGCGTTCAACATTCAAATTCATTTCTACGTTCAACATTCAAACTCATTCCTGCGTTCAACATTCTAACCCATTTCTGCGTTTAACATTAGACCCCATTCCTGCGTTCAACGTTTAAACGTATTTCTTCGTTTAACATTCAAACTCATTTCTACGTTCAACATTGAAACTCGTTTTTGCATGCAACAATGATCCCATTTCTGCGTTCAACATTGATATTCATTTTTGCTTTCAACATTCGAACTAATTTCTGCGTTTAACACTCAAACTCATTTCTGAGTTCAACAATCCAGCCAACATTCGATCCCATTTCTGCGTTCAACATTCCAACACATTTCTGCGTTCAGCATTCGATTCCATTACTGCGTTAAACATTTGAACCCATTTCTGCATTCAACATTCAAATTCAGCATTCGATCCCATTTCTGCGTTCAACATTCAAACTCATTTCTGCGTACAACATTCAAACTCGGGTCATTTTCATAAAATGGAGAGATCAGACTTGGTACAAGACTGCAAAACGAATGTGCGTCAAACTAAATTGTATTATAATAACAGCATAAACGAGGAAGTGGACAGTCAAAACGTAAAATATGCAAACACAGCGCTTTCAAATAAATGTTTTATTACTATTTAAAGCAGCAAACCCCTTGCCATGTGTCTGTGATGTTACCGAACTTGTTTGATCAATTTAAATGGTGAAAACCAAAGTATAAAGTAAAATAACAAACTAATGTGACTCATACATTACTGTATTTACATCAAAACCAAATATTGGGATAGTTGTCTCTTTATCATTGTTAAAAGTGACAAATTCAGTCACAAATTGCTTTTTTTCCCATAAAAATATTGAATAACTTTAATAAAAATAGTAAACATTTTCTTTTCCAAAATACTATTCGAATAATTTCAAATCATAACAGTTTAAATAAAAATGGCAAGCTAAAACATATGACAATATCCATTGTACCACTATATCACAAATAAGTAGCGGTAACAGCATATACACTGCGGTAACATCAAAAACATATTTTGAAACACCAATGACCACTCCAGACATATTATCAGTTGTGCGTCACAGTTATCAGTGGCGTCATTTTGGAAAGAATGTAACATTGGCACATCTGTGTTAATACAAACAGTAAACCATTTGGTATTTTGAATATGCATTACCATTAGGCCGTAGACCTAATGGTTATTAGTTTTGGTTTTAAATTCTAGTATATATTTTCATCTCATAATGGATGTTGGTTATTTCAACAAAGCATACACGGTATATGTTCAGTTTATACCATTTCTTATATATAAAATACGTAAGGATGCTCTGTTCCTGTGCAAGAATATGGTCACTGATAGGTAAACTTCTACCCCCACCCCCGAATTCATATTCATTGTGTCATTGTGCATTAAAGGTCTTCGTCATTATCCCTGTATTGTGTCAGGTGCTACTTGCGTGGTGGCAGAATACAATGACCGTGGCTACAGTGAAAAATGGAGTATTTACAATAGAATTTGCAGCGACTTTGCAGTTCTGCAGGTGAGAATGTTCTTGACCCATTCTGCATAATTTTATCTAGATTTAACTAGAGAGTGGGCCTGGAATGTTCTTTCCTGTTGGCGCTATATAACCTGTTTCTTTTGGTGAGCCATAAAACCCCAATTCAAATTCATCTACAGAAGCATACATGTAATCTTTACTTTCTGCAGCTTTTCGTGAAGATATTTGATGATCGCATGACCTTACAACCGCATGAATCAAATATTGAACTATTGAACAAAGTCTCGGGTAAACATAACTATATTGATCAACTGACGAAATAGTCCAGTGATAAAGCGTATGGATTGTCAGTCTGAAGGTCACGAGTTCGAATCTCACACAGGTCGTATTGTTTTTGCAGTAAAGGGGTGTACACTTTTTATTATGCTGCGTCATCGCGTGTACAGAAATGAGGGTATTTCGCTATAATACCGCTTTTATATACGGGTTTCCAGATATGTTTCACACACTTATTAGTTGTATGTAATTGTTTGATTATCATAGTTTATATATATGCCCTCCTATACGTGGAGGAAATAAAGAATACTACTACTATCATTAAAACTCTTCTAATATGCTTTAGATACACGCCCACTTACATTAAAACAGCCATAGTAGCTTTAAGCGCAACCGCCTTGTTTGAGATTATTGTTGTGTGGGAAGTACTGTATTTCAATTTTGTCGAACGGGTGTTATGGGCTCAACATTTATAGTTTAAAACACTATAGATTATATTAAAGTGTTTCACATACACCTGTTATCGTAGCATCGGCGGCGTATGAGTTGCGCGTTTATCACCGATGTATCGAAGGCGATATGAACACATCTACATTATTCTTTGAACACTTGTTTTAAAAAACTCAAATGTCAGCCATAATCATCTATATTAAATCTATATATTCTCAACACAAGAAGTAAACTATTGGATAAATAAACGGATCGCCATATAGCAGGGTAGGGAAAGCAAATTGTCTGCTTATAAAAAGCACACAATTGGTAGTAGGACTTTTATCGTGGCCTTGTAGTTAGAAAATGGGAAGATGTGATTACTGGCAGGAAGAACGCATTCTCCGCTAATTGATATGTCGGCATCATTACTGGCAATGTTTTCTGTCAACAGCACTTATCTTTTGATGTTCAAATCAGTGTCATTTATGTCGAACAGCTAATTGTATGATTGTGTTTTTGGATATTTTCTTTAGTGCTTTATTGATTGGTTTCCTGTTATTATAAAATAGAAATGGTTAAAAAAAAATCATTGTTAAAATTATAAAAAAAATAATAGGCATATTGAAAAATTGAAAACATACCATTATTTACATATAACCAGTGGTGGGTGGGAAACAATGACAGCTATTTACTAAACAAGTTCAAAAAGAAATTTTTCGCCTCTCACCGCTGCTGGTTCGAATCTCACTGGGAGATCGACTTGTTAAGTGAGAAAGTGTCGATTCTTACGGATGGTGGGAGGCATACAATACTGGTTCTATACAGGCAAACGGGGGTGGTTTGGGTTTGCCTCTACCACAAAACAAATCGACCGCCATATATGGCAAACATGTGCTAAAAATGGCGTAAAATACCATTTTAACTCAAACTCAAAGCTAAAAAAAGAACAATAAAATGAAGTAACATATGTCAACGCGGCATTTAAAGGTGATAATGTACACCAGATTTCCAAATGTCAATTTAAATATACATGCATAGGTGATAACATAACTCAGTGCAAAACAAGTTAATATCAAACTGCGCACTTAAAGATTGCATCATTTTTGTACTAACGTACACTGTCAATTAATTAATACAATCAAGGTAATTAACTTGCCTAATTAACGTTTGGCTGAAGGCCACAATGTGACATCAGCCGACTTGATAAAGAGATACGACGAACTAAAATACCCATATTTGACCTTTCAATTCCAAGTGTGATCTTGAACTTGGTCCCATGAACCAGGGAGTTAAACGCGACAATTCGAACAGTTTTTAAGTGCCATTCATTCTTTAAATATTTAATAGATATGTCTTTAATCTATCGATTTCAAACCTGTTTTATTAAAGCATTTGTATGTAGTCAGCATATTAAAAGCATAAAAGCAGGTTTTTCATTTTTTGTTTATGTTCTGAAAACAATGAATTATCGGCAAAGTGTTGCATTTAGTTAGCTAAAATGTTATTATACTAAAGAAAAAAAGAAACGCAACTCGGGAATTTATGCTGTTTATTCTGTTTATTCTGTGTATAATTTACTGTTAATCGAACATATAGCACATGGCTATACTACACCTTTCCTTTCGGGAAAAACACTAAAACAACACATAACATCCCTTCAACGTTTCATTAATGATAGAATACGCGTTTGGCTCACAGGTGAGCAAACTTAGGATGTAAATTTTGCAACCTCTTTACAGTAATGGCTCAAATTTTAAAAGCGGAATTTCAACATTTATGAAATTCATGTTACAAAGTTTACTGTGACTTCGATCACTAACTATAGTTTAACTGTGGTCATTGATCTGCGCATGTCTAGTTAATTAAGGAGTAATGCGAACTTACTCTAGCTGAACCATAGTTTCTTTTAATGGATACACGCGGCATAGTGTAAAATCTGGAATATGTTTACTTTATCATATAGATATATATCAATCAAAAATTAACAACTAAAACAAATGAGTTGAACAAATATGTAATATATAGAGACTAGTTTAATAAGCGAGTTGGTTACCAATTGAATACAGGCACATGAACAAATATGTAATATATAGAGTCTAGTCTCAGCGAGTTGGTTACCAATTGAATACAGGCACATGAACAAATATGTAATATAT
Source organism: Cyrtodaria siliqua (assembly GCA_037043455.1). NCBI lineage: Eukaryota > Metazoa > Mollusca > Bivalvia > Adapedonta > Hiatellidae > Cyrtodaria > Cyrtodaria siliqua. The sequence continues at coordinate 15,202 of JAWPHD010003077.1, forward strand.
AGAGTCTAGTCTCAGAGAGTTGGTTACCAATTGAATACAGGCACATGAACAAATATGTAATATATAGAGTCTAGTCTCAGCGATTTGGTTACCAGTTGACTTTCATACAACACCGAAATGGGATTAGCCCATCGAGGTTTTTAAATAAGGTCATATCGAGTTTTTTCTATCTTTAGCGGGTCATCCTACATAACAAATCTAAGGTCATACCGAGTTTTTCCTATCTTTAGAGGGTCATCCTGCATAACAAATCTAATGAAAATAAACATTTCTCCTCTGGTTGAAGGGGTCATCCTGCATAACAACTAAAAATAATACTGCTGTTAATAAACATTTCTCCTCTGGCTGATGCAGTCATACTTCAAAACAATATACTGAGACAAGAAATCCGCGGATTCACATGGCTCGCCTAACGGGGGCGGGACTTAAAAATAAAAGTTAAGTGATGCTTAAATGAAAGTTTGTAAACATTTGAATAACTAGAAACAATGGAGTGTACAGTTTGCTGAGATGACATTTAAGTGCATTTGTTTAAAAACAAAATGCCATTCTTTAAAAAAAAAAAAGAGAAAAAAAAAGAAAAAGCAAAAAAAGGGAAAATCATCAGCTCCAAAAAGTAGGTCAAAGTCACAGATGAAATCCATGCGTCCAAAAAGATGCACTACCCAATACACAACTATGTCAAAACAGAATGTGTTGTCTTCCAAAGATTAGGTTTAAAGCATCTAGTGCATAATCATAGTTCATGAGAAAGTGATGTAAATGTAACAATTAACACCTTTGCTTGGGTGGTGAAGGTCACATCTGACACATTGTGATGTACTACCCAAGAAACAACTACAAGCGAAGTTTGAAAGGTCTAATGCATAAAGTTTGTGAGACAACTATAAGCAAAGTTTGAAAGATCTTAGTGCATACAGCTTGTGAAAAGGTGACCTAAACGCAAAAGTTGAAGGTAAAAATTATAAGGTTATCTGCTCTTTGCTTGGAGGGTCAATGTCACATCCACATTTGCTTTGTCACGTTGCGATGTACCACCCAAGATACAACTATAAACACAGTTTCACCCGAGATACAACTATAAACACAGTTTGAAAGGTAAAGTGCATACAGTTTGCGAGAATGTGACCTAAACGCAAATGTTGAAGGTAAAAAATATTAAGTTATCTGTCCCTTGCTTGGAGGGTCAAGATCACATCCACATTTGCTTTGTCACGTTGCGATGTACCACCCAAGATACAACTATAAGCAAAGTTTGAAAGGTGTAGTCATACAGTTTGCGATGAATTGACCTCAATGCAAAAGTTGAAGATAACATTATTAGTTATCTGCCCTTTGATTGGAGGGTCAATGTTATTTTCACATTTACTTTGTCACGTTGTAATGTACCACCCAAGATACAACTATAAGCAAAGTTTGAAAGGTCTAGTGCATACAGTTTGTGAACAAGTGACCTAAACGCAAAAGTTGAACGTAAAACATATTAAGTTATCTGCCCTTTGCTTGGAGGGTCAAGGTCACTTCTACATTTGCTTTGCCATGTTGCAAACCCAAGATACAACTATAACCAAAGTTTGAAGGTCTAGTGCATACAGTTTATGAGAAAATAACGTATTAACGCAAAACTTTAATGTTGACGCCTTCGCCGCCGCCGCCGCCGCCACCGCCGCCGGAAAAGCAACACCTATGTCTCTTATTTTTCTTCGAAAAGGCGAGACAAAAAACAACATTGCTTTCTCGAAACCCTACCAGGCAGGAACAAACAAACGAAGAGTCGAGAAAAAAGAAATATATTCAAACAACAAAACAAGTTATAATGATACTCATGTAGTAAGATTTTTGTTTATTCCAATTAGAAAGAATGTAGTTGATAACGTTGTTAATTTCCCTAGTCATTTTATAACTTGTTTTGTATTGTCATCGACGTGGAAATGCGTTTCCGATGGGTTTTTTGCCCAGACATTCAAAAACTTACCAGCCCAATGACGCTAAACATAGAAACAAAACTTGGTTAGGCACCAACAAGCTGAGACAGATTCTATATATATTTTGTTTTGTAGTATGGTGTACGTAGTGACCTTGTCCGCGCGTGCTGTCCGTACTCTAACTTCCATTAATTTATCGGACGTTATAGTATAGTAAAGCTCCGCCCTTTGTCTTTACTGAATTAAAAGATTTAATGCTATGCATTCAAAGGCAATTTCACCGACCATACTACTGTTAAGGGACGAGGAAAAACTAGTACACTCAGCGAGGTTTGAACTCGGAAGGATTGCATGTGAAGCGGGCGCTTTACCGATATCACCATAAAAGCTGTGAAGCGGGCGCTTTACCGATATCACCATAAAAGCTAGCTCTGCGGCGAGACAGCAGTAACGCGCGTACAAACCTATCTATTTACACAAACCATAATTGAGTCCTACTACACTACAATGCTATTGTGCACTGTCTTTGTTAGTTTGCGTACATGTGTCTGCCATGTACATAATTATGTCAGTGTGTGTGTGTGTGTGTGTGTGTGTGTGTGTGTGTGTGTGTGCTCGCGCGCGCGCTCGCGCGTGTGTATGCGTGTGTGATAGTATGCGTGTGCCAGTCTGTGTATGTGTGTGTGTGTGTGTGTGTGTGTGGTTAGAGGTTATAATACCAATAGGTTAGAACATGTCAGATATATTACATTGTGTTCCCATATGGTAAAATAAGCATATTTCACATTGTTTCATTCCAATTTTCTTCCAGATTCATTCCATATTTTATCCTATATTCAGTACATGTGTCACAGACTAAACTATGGAATGGAAACTTTAGACTAGAATGTAATGGAATGCGATTGGAATCAAAAGCTCATTCCATTCCAATTCCATTCCATCCCAGGTTTTGGACTATGCCGATACATGGTGCATTTAAACCATACGTTTTTTACCTTGACACCGGCAACGCAATTTTTCAAATAATTCTCTGTAAAATAGTTAATTATTGTTGCAATTGTATATATGTATCGAGTAAGTGACTACATACAAATAACACGTTTGTAACTCAAGTCAAATGTCTATAAATGCCGAAGATACAACAAAGTTAGTTTCAAATTTGCGAAAGTTTATTTTTGTCCGCCATGTTTGAACCAGAGCAACCACCCCCTTGCCGTAGGTTGAACTATAGTAGACTGATGACGTCATTCTGGTTAAACCATTGCGTATTCGATCTGACCATAGTTAAACTACGGCTACTATGGTTCGTGATCGAAGTCACTCACAGTCTACAACAACATCCTTTCTCTAACTATCTGCAACTTTAAAAAAAAATGCCTTGAAATTTCTCTGAAATATTACATGGAATTAAAGTATATAAATTATATAGCGGAAATTCCAGAGTTGCGTTTCTTTCTTTTTTTAGTATATATAGCTGTGTACCCTAGATACATTTTAATGTAGCAATACTATTCAAAGAAAAACAAATGTAATCGGGCCTCAATTTATATTCGTGAACACATTAATCATGTAGCGTGTTAGCAGTAAATAATCAAGATGCTCGTGTTCTTAGCATTGCGAAAAATATGTCCTTAAAGCTACTATATCTGTATTTAAGGATAGTGGGCGACGAGAGGGAATAATATTGGTTTACTACCAAATTCAAGCTTGTAAAACTTGGATGGAAACGCGTTTATAAGGCAGTTTTATAGCGATTATTCATTTCGTAAACTGCGATCGACAAAGCAACACGAAACAAAATGCACACCTATTCACTAAAAACAGTTTTACATGTGCGAGATTTGAACCTACGAACTTCGAATTCACAATACATATGCTTTACCACTGTGCTATATAGTCAGTTGAATAATAGAATTATGTTTATCGATATATTGTTAGCATTATAGAAGTTATCTTGTGTTGGGTGTCGTGAAATTAAGTGCGTTTCTACGTACAAAGGTACATCAAAGACCTTTAAAACAAAGCTCCAGAAATGATAGATTTCAAATATGTTAATGCATTTCCCAACATTAGAATGGTATTACATGAAAACAAATATACTCTTACTGTTTTCTGTATGTTTTGTTGAAATAACATTGATATATAGCCCAAGTTCATTCTTTCTCTTACGGAAGATGGGAGGTGTTCCACCCAGGAAAAGTGGATGGTCTGCCTCCACCACAAAAAAAAATCGACGGTCATAATTATACGCGTGGCAGTCAGAGAGTTCTGAGACTGCTTCATAAACAGAATAGTTTTCATCATAACGCTTTCAATTTTCTGTAAATGATTTGTTAACCTCTTTTGAATATTTCCTTGGAGATTCATTATATTTGGATATTTAATGCGCCGTAAAATCGTTTCTATAGCAACCCATGTATCATGGAGCACTTTGGAATTTGCAAATCGTTGCGTTTGTTTCACTTTCAATAGTTGTTTATTGTTTTCATATTTGGCGGAAAATAGTCGTGAAAATTTGCCTGACGTCATTTCAACGCCTGAGGAAAGCACGGGCAAAAGTTTGACCTAATTTGACAAATTTTGAAATCGTGGTGCACTTTTGAAATACAGGTACAATTTTTTGTTGAAGTCAGAAAATGACGGACGGAGCACTGGCCAGTTGTACCATTTTGTGCGAAAGCTGGTATGACGCCTGCGGATAAAATAGTATCAAACGGTATCAAACAATATCAAACAACCCAAATAAATGTTCCAGGGCATTGGTATTTAGATGGCACCGACGATTTACGGAAGGTCGCGAATCGACAGATGCTGATAAGCGGACAGGAAGGCCGGAACATAGGGCGAATGTGACACAAAAAGTGAAAGACTCCCGCGACGGACCGAAGAAAGAGTGTCTCGAAAATCGCTAGCAAAGTCGAAATAAGTCAAGGAACTACCCATGCCATCATCAGCTCAGACATAAACATGAATGAATGGTACATGGACATTAACCACAAGTGGACGTCGTCAAAATACTGTATGTTTACACATTATTTTTATGTTGTTAATTCTGTAAATAACTGAATGAAATTTTCAATGTTACAAATACATTGATCTTTTGTTAACCAAATTTTTATTATGAGCACAAGTTATACAGTTATAGAATCAGTCTCAAAACTTTCTGCCTGCCCGCGTATAACCTTACATGTGTTGAACATGACGTAAAACACCATACATGTCCTGCCATACGTTTCTCTCTTGATATACGGGTTAACCGCCATGTAACGGAAGAATGAGAAATTAAAACACGCTAAACACAAGCCTAATATTTCCTGGAGAGAGAGAGACTTTGTATAGATAGCTGTTAATCACTATTAGACATACAAATGCACGATACAATGGTGTTATCCAACTTTGTGACGATACAAATCGTGTTATCCAACTTTGTGACAATACAAATCCTGTTATCCAACTTTGTGACGGATGATGAGGCGTTCCCAAAAAGCTTTAGTATATAGTAAACATATTAAAACATAAAAGCAAGTTTTTCATTATAATTATAAGGTTTTTTTTTATATTAATTAAAAATTGTCAACACAGTTTGTATTAAGTACAGCTAATATGTTAAGTTGCTTTTTTATTCAGAAAAGTAAAGTACAAAATATGATATAGCTATACTCTAGATAATGTTCGATATAACAATATTATTTCACACCTCTATAATTCTAACCAATCTCTTCCTGTCTATTTAACCATGCAACAATCCTATATTTCAACTATTGTAATCAATCGGGTATCTAGAGTTTCGAAATCTATATTCAATAGATCTGGAGGAGTAAAAAAACATATTCCGTAAGTTGTATGTACTATGAGAATATAACTCTAACAGTTAAACTAAATAGTCTTCATGATTCATCTCGCTTACCGGTGTTCGTCTCCATGACGGAAGAAGAATTTGAAGATTTCATTTCCCAAAAAAAAAACTAAAAAAAGAAAATCAAGTTGGAATTAAAATTTAATAAAGCTATAAACTACAAATACAACGCTTGGTTGGAATTATAGAGATTTGAAATAAAGAGATCATTTAACAGTGTTGAGTACAATACTGAATTCATTTGGACTCGTACTCAGCAGACAGAATCCATATTTGTACTCGGCTTCGCCTCGTCCAAGTTATGTCTGATGGGTACTCGTCCAATATAACTCGGTATTGTACTCAACACTGTAAAATAACCTCATACAATTCAAAGACAAGAAATACGGTATTCGGGGCCTGAACAGTAGGAACGCCAGCCCTATGGCGTAGGAATATTTATCAAACAAGGTCACGTGATAAAATCGATAACAAAATGACATTATTGGGAAAATTTTCACTGGTCAGATTTATACACCTCTTATTTATAAACTGGGATTATAACAAAACACAATCACAGATCGTTGTTAAAGTAATAATATTCACAAACTACATTGGTCGAACATAATTGGCGTACACTTCGTATAATTCCCATTAATAGTTAAAGGTATTTTTCAAAGGGATGAATTTAGGTTGTTTCAAGGTTTAAATTGCCAAAAATGCGCTTTTAAATCAAAATCGATTTATTTTGTCATTTTAGAAGCGAGAATAAAAACAAATGCATGTACGCGTAGATAAATCTTTCCTCTGTCCATATGCACATTTTTAATGAAATCGGAGACCAGTACTTTTTTTTCCCCAAAATTAACTAACATGACCCACGGACGCAAAGACGGCATAATGCATATACATTTACAGACGCGACCGGGTACACAAGAAATGAAATAATTCCATTATTTCAATACATATATTTCAAATGTATGTATCCATGCATTCCAGATTAAATTTCTGATCTATACATGCTTTTGGTTTATGCCGGAGTGGTCAGAATAAGTTTTAACAAACCAAATTGTAACGGTACGTCGGGAAAGGAAAATGAGGATAGTGAAAATATATGTTGCAGTGCTAATTTTCTGAATCCGAAAAAAATGCAAAAAAATGAAGTTTTAACAGCGAGAATGAATTTTTTTCATGAAAGTGTTCATTGACATGTCTACTATTAAAACCCAAAATTTAAAGTCAGTCAGAAAAAAGTACTTTTTTTCCCCCAAAATTAACAAAGTACACCGTGTTCGCTAAACTATGAACAATCGCCTTTCGAAGTTAATGTTCACGCGGGAAATAAAACCATGACATTGTGAAATCCTTTTTAAGAGATATATTGATTTCAACATTGTTCTGTATTTAATAAATTATTAGAGTAGAATGTTCACAGCTTTTCTCAAGGACACCATTACGGTAGTATCCCTGCAACCCCGCCCCTCATTCCACCCCACCACCCTCCATACCGTATTTATTAAGTTGTATATAGCTGCGAATGTGCAGTTTTAATCAAATTCGATTTATTTCATCATTTTAGAAGCGAGAGAAAAAAACAAAAGCATGTACGCGTAAATACATATTTCCTCTGTAGATATGTAACATATAAAAAAAATCGGAGGTAAGTACTTTTTCCCCCCGAAAATTAACGAAGTACACCGTAATCGTTTAAATACGCTGAATCGACGTTCCAAATCGATGTTCGCACGGAATAAAATTGTGGAATTATGAATTCATTTATAAAGATAAATCGATTTCAGCATTGTTCAGTAGTTGTTATATTATTGATGTAGTATGTTCACAGTATTTATGAGAGCAACATTACGGTAGTATCCCTCCAACCCCGTGGGCTTCCCCCCTCCAACCCGTACACACAATACGTTGTGTATTGCTGAGAATGCGCCTTTTATTCAAACCGATTTATTTCGTCATTTTAGAAGCGAGCATAATAACAAACTCATATAGATACATCTCTCCTCTGTATATATGTAGAATTTCAATAAACGGAGACAAGTACTAATTAAGTAACAGGACCGTCCGACCCAAAGAAGGCAACATTCATATTCATTAAGGAAAGACGACCGGCTACAGAAACAATTTAATAATTTCGTTATGTAAACACATATATTTAAAATGTATTTAACAGACATATTTTATCCTTTGTTATACATAATGTAACATATTTAAAAAAGAAAAGATAAAAGAAGAACTAAATTGAATAAAGCATGAATACTACTTGTGCTCAATAACACGGTTAATGTAATAAAAACATCTCTCATCATTCATTATACATGTAAAATATAATGTAGCCCAACTGGAGATCCATTAAAAACATTGTTCCACTTTCACAGCATATTTCCAGCCCATGGAATAGTCACTTCTTTTGAGACACACTGGGGGCAAGCGTAGTAGCTTCACCTCCTTAAAGGCTTTTAGTGAAATGTACTTTCTCGAAATTGCGTTGTTTTTTTCGCAACAGAAAGTATGTAGTAAATGTAAATAAATGTCAATTCAAAATCACTTCCTTGCCTCAAAACTTTACTGTACATAAATATGAATCTGACCGATTTCAGTCAAATTTCTTTGGCAGATTACATTGTTTCAATGGCAGTTGTATCGGGTTATGTATTCACGAATGTGCGAGAAAATGGGGATAACATAACGATATAGAGACAACGCTAACAATTTATATTCATGCATCTGAGGGGTGGGGGTCGGGGTGGAGGGGGTTTCTAGTTGTCTTACCCCCTCCTTGTTTTCGGTATGCAAGCGCCATCTACCACCACACCCCCCATCTACCGTACTTGGGTGGGGGCGGGGTGCGGGGGACATTGATAGCATTTCTACTAGCAATTGTTTTATTCCACGAAACGTTCTACAGTTTACAGTACATCCAGTTACTGGAAAGATCGGAGTACACGAAAAACAGTTATAGTAATTATGAACTTTCTACTATACAGTATACACCACTTTTTTAGGCACTGTATTTGGCCAATGTCTAAATATGCACGATCTAAAAGTGGTGTGTACTGTTTATTAAACAAACACATTTTAATGACAAAACAAATACCTTGATCATGGACCTCCAGCAGCAGACAGTAATCCCAAATCCAACTTGCAACAACATGTCAATTTCACGTGTCAAATTATGTCACGGTGACCTGTCAGTCACCAACACTGCATCGTGTTGACACATAATGGGATGTTATTTCGTCAGGTAAGGTATTAGTTTTTACATAATCTACGGTATGAAACACTGTACGCGTGTTGTTAGACCCCATAGGTACCCGTAGAGCTCGCCGACGTAGCGCGCCCAATTTCGGGTGAAAAAAAATGGCGTCTGTTTTAATTGAAAATTCGTAAAATAGTCCGTAAAATACAAAGAAATGTTCGCGGAGTTAAAATGCGAACAGAACTGATATGTTATAGGTCCGTGGCGTTCCTACTGGAATGTATAAACCTAAGCTAACCATAGCAGTAAATAAGCAAGCTTTTCATGCTTTTCGTAGCGTTGGGAAACAATTATTTGTGGATTTAACATTCGCAATGGAATATTTATCGGAGATACAAGAAGCCATGTTTTGGTAAGTAACCTTGCTTTAAAATGACATACAGTGATCAGTCACATGAATGTATACTCATGTATATTCATATTGCTTTTATATATACTCATATATGATATCGTTTACATGTATACTCTTATTGCACAAATGTATACTCTCAAACAACCTGTACCCTTTCACCTCCCCCACCTTCACCCGTCGATTTTTTTTTCCAATGTCAATAATCCCTTACCCCTTTTAAAAGCACTAGTAATAATAAAACAAATCCGACACCCTTTCCACATTATAATTCTTGTGCGAATTCATCACCTGGGCACAAGTGTTAAGTTCGCTTACTTTTGAACCATTTGTCAGTCTCGATGTTTTAAGCGCCGATGTTTTAAGGGATTTAAAAAACGGTTTCCATAAAGAAATTGGTAGAATTAAAAAAAAAATGGAATTCACGACAAATGCTGTATGACATTTTTCTTTATTAGAAAGGGTTTACTGGTGATTCCAGTCTTGTTTGTATTGATCAATACGTATCTGTTTAATGTTTTGCGGATATGCTTGTGTTGTGGATTGATGCCGCCAGAGGTCGTGTCTCCTTGCAGTGTTTAGAACAATGTATACTCTATCTGTATTCGTAACTTTGTCATCGTTGTCTACATGTAATTATTCTATAACAAAATACCTAGCATATATATGTGACTTTTTATAATTATAAAGATGAGATATCGTCCTACCCCATCGTAAAGCATATACAATGGGGTATTTTTTTTCTAGATTTTGTTATTTTCGTGAGGCATTATGCACTTTTTGTCTCGCCCACATAGTGGGTAGCGAGACATATCAGTCATTGTCATATTTTGCTTATTTTCCCCAAACTTAACCTTGTTTAGATAATTACCTCTATTAAACGAAGTTTAGGGGCGTATACTGGTTTCACCCTGTCCGTCTGTCTGTCTGTCTGTCTGTAGACGCAACATTGTCCGCTCCATAACTCCTCTCCCCCTGAAGCAGAATCTCATAAAACTTCATGCGTAAACTGTCTGTGATGAGAGGATTTTGAGGTCAGTAGGTCAAAGGTCAAGGTCACCATGACCTGATAATGAAAAACATTGTCCATTCCACTCCATAACTCCTCTCCTCCTGAGGCAAATCTCATGAAACTTCATTTGTCAGCTGCATGTTGTGAGATAACGACACATTTCTTTTGAGGTCAGTAAGTCAAAGGTCAAGGTCACCGGGACCCGATAATGAAAAATCTGGTCCATTCCATAACTCATGTCCCCCGGAAGCAAATCTCATGAAACATTATAGGTAAACTGCCTGTGGTGGAAGGACGACCACTATTGATTTTGAGGTCAGTAGATCAAAGGTCATGGTCACCGGCACCCGATAATGAAAAATCTTGTCCGCTCCATAACTCCTCTTTTCCTAAAGCAAATCTCATGAAATTCATAGGTGAACTGCCTGTGGTGGGAGGACAACCCCTATTGATTTTAAGGTCAGTAGATTAAAGGTCACATGGACCCGATAATGAAAAACCTTGTCAACTCCATAACTCCTCTCCCCTGAAGCAAATCTCATGAAACTTCGTAGGTGAACTGTCCGCGGTGAAAGGACGACCACTTCTGATTTTGATTCAGTAGGTCAAAGGTCAAGGTCACCAGCATCCGATAATGAAAAACATTGTCCGCTCTATAACTCCTCTTCCCCTAAAGCAAAGCTCATGCAACTTCATAGGCAACTGCCTGTGGTGTGAGGATGACCCCTATTGATTTTGAGGTCAGTATATCAAAGGTCAAGGTCACCGGCACCCGATAATGAAAAACCTTGTCCGCTCCATAACTCCTCTTTTCCTAAAGCAAATCTCATGAAACTTCATATGTAAACTGCCTGTGGTAAGAGGATGACTCATATTAATGTGAGGTCAGTATATCAAAGGTCAAGGTAACCGGGACCAGATAATGAAAAATCTTGTCCGCTCCATAACTCCTCTCCCGCTGAAGCAAATCTAATGAAACTTCATATGTAAACTGCCTGTGGTAAGAGGATGACTTATATTGATTTTGAGGTCAGTATATCAAAGGTCAAGGTTACCGGGACCAGATAATGAAAAATCTTGTCCGCTCCATAACTCCTCTCCCGCTGAAGCAAATCTCATGAAACTTAATGGGTGGACTGCCTGTGATAAAAAGATGGCCCCTATTGGTTTTGAGGTCAGTAGGTCGAAGGTCAAAAAGCCACCATTACCTAATCATGAAAATCCCATTCCACTAAATCTTTACTCAAACAGTAGGGTGTAGGGTGGGGAATGTGGTGGTTTAAAGCCACCATTACCTAATCATGAAAATCCCATTCCACTAAATCTTTACTCAAACAGTAGGGTGTAGGGTGGGGAATGTGGTGGTTTGGGCGGGGTGTGGGGTGGGGGGGGGGGGAGGGGTGGTACTGGTAGTGGGGTATATGTGTCGCCATTAAAAGACGACAGCTCTAGTTGGCATTGGTGGACATCGCTGGATGACACAATATATCCAAGGTCATATTTTGCGTTATTTCCCCCAAACTAAACCTTAGTTAGGTAGGTAACTTAACCGCAGTTAACTTTATGATTGCCTGACTTTATGTCTTCGATACTTGGTCGTATGTTTTGTTGGCATTGGTGGACATCGCTGAACGACAAAAAAATACCAAGATCAAGGTCATAATTTGCATTATTTTTCCAAAACCACACCCTGGTTAAACCACTTAACCTCAGTAACTTAACTTCTTATGATTACTTCGCTTTTATTTGTTTGATACTTGGTCATACGAAGTGTTGTCTTTGGTGGACATCATTTAAGCACAAATTTAATGAAATATTTCATATGCGGTTTGCCGCGGTGGGCGAGACACCCTCAGACTGAGGTCTTGTTCTGTAATATCGAGGTTTTCATAACCTCATATCTCCTATCTTTAATTTAAGATAAAGACAAAGTTATGATCAAATAGTTTTAAAGTTAGATCTATTGGTGAATCAAGATTGTTTCCTCTCAAATACAAGATAGGTGCTTGCTCTACAATATGCTTTCTGGCGGACAAATAAGATCATTTCAAGTGAAATTCGTTCCAATATATTACGTAATTTCAAACCGTATACCTCCTATATCGAAAGAGAGACGGTATGTGTTTCTGACGACGCCAAACATGACGATATCAGTTTTGGATATATTAACCTTAATAGCTCTAGCTTCCTTTAATTGCAGTAATCATACTGTTAAACTAGTTTGGAGATATATCAGGGACTCCTATATGAGTAGTGTACTCGTATACGAGTAGTGTGTCATCTGCATATAATAACACAATTATACTCAGCCAAGCGCGAGATCTTGATTGCTGTTTATTTCGATATCTTGATTTTAACATACTAGCAAGGTTGTTTCTATATGCCGTTTATTTCGATATCTTGATTTTAACATACTAGCAAGGTTGTTTCTATATCACTTAAAACATAAACAGGCAATATATTTTCACCTTGTCTAACACACGTTTCGTATAGGAAATATGTTGAGGTTACACCGACTTGAAACACACGAGTATTAATATTCTGGTGCATACTGCACATGACATTTTAAAAAATGTTACCGTCTATAGAAATGAATTGCCTAACTATATTTCCAATATTTAAAAAACCTAAGTCTGAGAAATCAGGTACAGACAAAGACGTTCTACAACTTTTTATCAACCGTATTGCTTTTTTTTAGTAGTTTGCAATCGTCTTTTCAAAGGTTTAGTAAGCCCACTATACCAAAAAGAACAGGAATAATTAAAATGACATTGGACAAAAGAATTTTCCTGAGAAAATGATTTTAAAATATTGCCTTGTGTATACAAAAACTTTACTCTTGACCTAACTTTTTTCCTGAGGTTTGAGCTTTAATAGTATGACCAATACGATATATGGTGATTTTTTTCTACTTTAATTTGCTTTTATATAAAATAAAATATATGTAAAGTAGTACATTCTGTCTCTCCAGGATGCAATATCAGACAAACGTATTTCACCTTCATCAGCGATTAGTTTAAGTATTTTACTAAAACTAATACTCATTTATGTAAAATAGAAATAACAGAGGACCCGCTACACTACCTTGTGGCACGCCACAGATGAGCTTTTCAAAGTACAACATACTACATGTATTATTTACATGAACTATCTGCGATCGATTTGACAATCTGAGTGAAACCACTCCACTGACTCCTATCATGATCGACGGTATCGAACTCTTGAAATATGTTAATGAAGCATAATCATCCCGGTATATAAACATTTAGAGTTTTGTGATTTTATATGGTCGGTAAGATGGTCAGTAGTATGAATGAGGTAGGCGTCAGTAGATTTGTAACCTCGGAAACACTTTGAAACTTAGACAAAATACATTTTATACTAAAATACCATTTTTACTAAAATAGATTATGATTGAAAATGTGCAGCTCCCCGAGATTTTTACATACTCCGACAGGTATTTTGTTATTAACATGAGTCCTGCATTTTTTTAAACAGTGGTTTGACTTTTCTCATCAGGAATATCAGAACTTGTAATTGAACTATTAACCTAATATGTAAACGGTATCTTTAAATAAGACGCATCATCTTTTAGAAGATTAGCTGGAATGATCTACCTATGATGATGTCTATATACATCCGAAAAGGACGGTAACGTTTGATGTTTGTCTTCAATCTTGTCTTGTCCTGCCTTTAATGGGTTATTTTATTGTTGTTGTTCTTGCTTCTACCAGGTCGATGAGTACTTGCTGTGTGGCTTTCTAGGCTTTTAATTTGTATATTCCTATATACATGATCATGTGTTATCATTGTGTATTTTGCCTATTAATGCTGCCTAGTTTGGTAGAGTATATAGCCTGGTGGGAATGTCTTTATTTACACTGTCCCAATGTATTGGATGAAAATAGGGTAAGTGCGTGTGGTGTACCCTAAATCTTGGATTAAACTCCATCGGCACTTTTACCACTGACCGTTCCAAGAAATATAAAAAGATCGGACAGGGAAAGTAGCATTCAAGGAGGACAGTCACCCACAAAACACAGAAACAAATACGCAAACAGACAAACAAGAAGGCAAAGGTAATAATAAATGCAAACGACATCACAAACACACAAACGGTTTGACAATAGGGCTACCGCCTTGGAACGGTCAGTGGCAAAGTAGGCCACTGGAGGGGGGGAGGCAAGGGGGGGGGGGGGGGGGGGGGTTAAACCGGTTCTAGGGTGCAACAAACCTCACACTTACCCTACTGTCATCCCATTAAAACAGGACAGTGTAAATAAGGAAATCCACGCCTTGATCTAATCTCTTACCTACAAGGCAGCATCAATAGACGGTAACCCTAGTGTCGACCCTTTTGTTTTTGTGGTGTCGCATGTTTTGATTGTATGTTTCCTTGTGGTTGTTTTTTGTTCTGTGTAGGTATTTTAATATACTGAAATGAATTAATCCCATAGTTGTCATAAGCTTGAACACAATATGTTTTAACGTGATCTTTAACAGCAGTATGACAAGACGTTAAACGTTTGAAGGTGTTTGTAGTGGTGCATGGACTAGAATTAGAAATAAAGTGGGTTTTATAGGTCTCACACCTCAATTAATTTTCCCATAGGGTTACTGTACAGCCTTTTGCAACATCTGAGCTTCAAAGCAGGGCAGCAGACATTGTTGTTGGTTATATATCTTCAGTATAGCCAAGACCAGTAATTTAAAACAATAAAATACATAAGTTAGCCAGGTTGGGTTTTTTTCTCGCTCATGTTTTGTGAACCCTATGGAAAATACAAAATTCATACACCATCTAGCTGAATATGCGGTGCTTCGGTCAAACAATTCTGAAATTTGAATGAAACCTCATATCAACATTGGATTTTCTGTATCATCTGTCTTTTACACTGCAGATGTGTGCTAAAGCAAAGAAAAACCTATTTTTCAAATTAAAAATTGCCTAAAATTGAGTGAAAATAGAATTATTTTCTGTTTTCCTCTTGTCTCTAGGTCCGTGAGCTTTCAGGGGAGATAATAGAGGTGTGAGACCTTATAAGGCTGTTTTTGTATGCGTAGAAACAACATCATCCTTAGTAGATTCAGTATATCAGTGTCGTTATATATAAATACCCGACCCTGAGTATATGAGTATACGAATTAGTGCTCCCAAGTTCCAGATAAAACATTAAAGTTATGTAGGTGTTAATCAATAATTACACGATTATTAGATGCTTTAACAGCTGGAACAGAAACAAATTATAATGACATTTTTGGATTCCAGATTTCAAATTATGAAGCGAAAACCTAGGTCTCGGAGGAAGTAAAGAGGGTTAGCTGTGTGTGTGAATACAGGGATCTATGAACAAAACTAACACTGAAACAATTAACACTGAAACAATTAACACTGAAACAATGCGCAGCTTATGAATGTCATGTTTCCTTCATCATGAATGTTTCATTACTTAGTTTTAAGAAATAAAAACGCAAATCATTGATAAAAAAAATGCATCGTTTTATCAATCGCAGCTTTTGAAAAATGAGAAAAATGAATCTACTAAAACTATAGCAATCAAACGCAATGTCACCGTATGTCCGCACTGCACCATAAACCGAAATAAATTGGCATATTTAAAAAGGTCAATGAAAAGGACATAATAAAAAGAGTGGTGAACTTGAAACGGTCAGTAGGCAATAAGGCCTACCTGTTAATTTAAATCGGTTTTATGTGTACACATCCTTGCTAAAAGCCTTCAACGCCCTTATAGCGTATTCGTGACCGAGGAGGTAAACGACGTTGCGGTGTAAACCTTCTCGCCTCTCTCCGCTGCGGGTTCGAATCCCACTGGGAGCTCAACTTGTTAGATAGGAAGTGTCGATTCTTACGGATGGCAGGAGGTATACAGTACTGGTTCTACCCAGGAAAAGTGGGTGGTATGCCTCTACCACAAAAAAGTCGACTATCATATATAACCTTACATGTGCTGAAACGTATGACAAACAAATCAACGCCCAGATTGACAATACAGTGTAAATAAAAGTACATACCATCAAAAGGGAAATCTCAAGTCCTCATCCAGAGAAGTTTGCAAACGATAACAAATGTTGTTGTAAAGCTATATAAAAAAAGATTACATAATGCAACTATCTACCTTTGTTCGGGTTTCAGCAGGTGCTATCTTAGATTCTCAAGAAGTTGTCCAGTTATCGTATAAGGAAAAGATGAAGCGCAGCGATTGACTGTGGAGGGGTCATTCACTAAACTTAGGTACATTGCAATACTAGGGTAAAAGGATCGGATTCTTTTGTGACGAATTTCCTCATGTAAATTGTCATGTCCTTGTGTAAATTGGTCAGGAAACCCGTCAGAACCCTTTAACTTCCGATGTTATAGACCACAAAGGTTGTGATATTCCGAGTCAAAGAAATGTTTTAATATTGGTGTTGTACTTCTCCAGTAGGGTTTCGTTGCAGAAAGATCTCCGTAGTTTGCGATAACGAAACGTTTGCTGAAGAAATTTAGTTGTAATAACATATTTCGATCATTAAAGTCCTTAACATCATCACAAGCTCTAGTAAAACGAATGAGCTGGGAGATATACACCCCGTAGTATGTAGCATACAAATGTGGACAGTCTACGATGTCAAAGTTAGTCATCCCTCTTATCATAGCTTTTAGTATGTATAACTCATTAAAAACATCGAGTACATCCGCCTGTGGTGCTCTTGAAGTGTCCATATTTGAAAATCAAAGGATCATATATATATACAGTCTTAACCCGATTGCCCAACTACATTTTGCGTAATCGAAAACGCATGGAGGGGAAAAAAGAAAGCATTCGACAACAAACTGCTACCCAGCTGGAGTTGCTATCATAATAAATTGTCAGAAGGGTAAGTAACTCTGACAAACATGTGTGTTGTGTAGCTCAGTAGTTGCCATTCTTAGTGGGAGTTTTTCTTAAGCTTTATAAAGGGCGCCTCTGTGGTCG
This sequence comes from Cyrtodaria siliqua, assembly GCA_037043455.1. Lineage (NCBI taxonomy): Eukaryota > Metazoa > Mollusca > Bivalvia > Adapedonta > Hiatellidae > Cyrtodaria > Cyrtodaria siliqua. The sequence goes on from JAWPHD010003077.1 coordinate 32,571, forward strand.
AAGGGTTAAAGACGTAAACACTCTAGCCTCTCAAACCTGCAATCCTCAACTTGTAAGTGAGAAAGTGTCGTTTCTTACGGATGGCGGGAGGTATCCAGGACTGGGTCCGTATTCATAATATCTTAAGTCAGATTTTATCAATTTGTTAAACACATTTTTCTATCGATTTAAGACTTTTTCTTAATATTGCTAATAAGGTGATGGATAAATAAAATCTACAGCTAAATATTTATCTTAAACTAAATTGTTTGTAGTGTTCCTGAGGAGATACCATAAGGAGATTTAAAAATATGTCAAAATCTAAATTTTTTGACTTGTCATATTTTCCACTTAAGCTGATGTATGACTACTGGCCCAGGTTATCCCTGGAAAAATGGGGCGGTAGCCCCCTACCACAAAAAAAACGTCATATTTGGCCTAAAAGGTGCTAAAAATGACGTAAGATACAATTCAAATCAAATCGTTTTATAAAATAGCAAGGAGCCAAATGGGCATTTAGGGACCTGAAGCGTGTTCTTGATATGACTGTACTTGCATGAATTGTATTGTGTACCTAATAATGTTTTGAACTGAAACAAAATATTCAAGGGCCATACTGTGTTTAAACCCTGGAGACGTTAATTGTACTAAATGAAAGAGTTTTCAGGTCAAATAGATGCTTAATGAGATGTAGAACGGAATCAAAAGGCTCAGGAGGCTTCTATGGTGACGCTATTTACAAACCTCCTAAGATCCATGGTCATGATCAGTTTCATACAATCTTCATCAAACTTGTTAGAAATTTTATAAAAAGAGTTTATGACCCTAGCATTTTGAAACGCAGAGCATATTTAGTGGTTGACCCATTTACAGTTCGACACTAAGCTTTCCTATTTGATTCCGCGATGACAGAACATTCACATACGTATCATGGTCTGGTCGGCTTATCTCAGTCATGACAGTAGAAGAGAAGTAGTCCCAGGGTCCCGGGTTTGAACCCTATTGTTTGGGGCGCTTGTTTCAGCCAAAGGTTTTTTGGACTTTTAAGATAAAATTAATCTACTACCTATATAAGTTATATATCAGTGGAACAGACATTTTTAGTGGTAAATAAAAATACCTTACTTTTCAAAATCGGTTGAGAAATAAAAATTTCATGTGCGAAAGTTGATTTTGATGGGTCATTTTCAATGCAAAATTCTGCTGCATGAACAATTCGAAAAATATATTTTTTCAGATTTTCTATTCAAAAATCGTTTTAAGTTGTTGGATATTAGTACATTAAGACACCCTGAAAGTTTTATAGCAAAATATCAAGTTTTACTGAAGTTATTTGACATTTTGTAATTTTCTGCTGTCCCACCAACAAGGAATTTACATAGGAAAAGCCCCATCAAAAAATCATTTTGGCTGTAAAATATTTATTTCTCAACTGATTTTCAAAAGTAAAGTAGTTTTATTTACCACTAAAATTGCCAGTTCTAATGATATATGACTGATGTACGTATTATTTAAATTGCTCGAGTAACTGCAGAAAAACCTTTGGCTAAAACAAGCGCCCCAAACAATAGTACGGCTGCAGTTTGTCGTGCATCAGAACGGCGTTCCCGCGAATAGTCCCAGTTGGTGCAGTTCCTCCCGTGTTTAAACCCTGGTGCGGCTGCGGCCTGTCACATCCTTTTGACAGAAATATGGGGCTTACGCATCCTATTATAAAAAGAATACATGATAATGAAATACATAGCTGTAGGCCTTATATTAGTCAAACCGCTCCATTAACATTTGACAACCACACAGCACTGTATAATTCAGCGACTTAGTAAGGGAGATATGTGAAAAAGTATTCAGTATTAGTAATGGTCCTTGCAATACACGAACGATGAAGAACAAAGTTAAGCTAAGCGTGTTTGTTCTTTTCATTATGTGTTTTATAATCGGAATTTTCGTAGTTCATCCGTTTAAGTTCAATGTTGTTTCACCGAAGAAAGCCGAATACCGCGAATTCCAGGATGCTCGCAAATCCCAAGAACAATACCAGGGAATAAACACAGGAAACGCTTTAATAGTGGCTGACCTAGCGGAAAAACAGAAAACATTAAAACCAGAATACAGTCTATTCCAGGAGGATTCTCGCGAATCACCAAAGCGGTTTCAGAAAATAAATGCAGGTGACTCGTTAAATGTGTTTGATCTAATAAAGGAAAAACACAAAAAGAAATCTATATTTGCCAAGGACAACAAGGCGCATAAACGTGGCAAAGAGATTATCAGGAGCAGAGTGTTAAATGACTACAAGAGTTTCCCGTGTGTTCCCGGTCTTGTTCCATCTCCAGAACTGACACAAGAGGGCGCATGCGTACGCACAATCAGTAAAGACCTAAAAGAACACCTAATTCATAGCAGATGTGTCTCTTTGAGAATAATGGAGGTTACTCCAATTTGTGTTTACGAATCAAAGAAAGATAAATACATCTCTGGCTCTATTATTAGGTCTGGGGAATTTGAGGGTGGAATGGTGAGAAATCTGATGCAAGTGTTGACGTCAAAGCCGAAAATGGAGTTTTTAGATCTTGGCTGTAATATTGGAACATACACAATAACTGCTGCAAAGCTGGCGAGACGGGTAGTGTCTGTAGATCCGTTGATTGAAAATATTCGGATGCTTTCAAAATCTTTAAATCTCGGAAAGATTCACGAGAACGTGACTTTGATATGGAACGCTGTATCCGACTTTTATTCCGTCGTGTCTTTTACGAAATATAAAGGGAACGTTGGTGGGACGGCAATAAAATCGTTCGTGCAATCTGAAACAGTAGAAGACAATGATGTGGCTAGGACGATAAGGTTAGACGATATAACAGGTCTATTTGCAGGGAAACAAATTGTAATTAAAATGGACGTCGAAACACAGGAATTGGCAGTATTAAAAGGTGGAAAATTATTTTTCAAACATGTAGATGTACAGGTTGTTCAAATGGAGTTTGACTGGCATAAGGACAAGCCTTCTGGAAAAGACATTATAGATATTATGGAACAACGAGGTTTGCTTCCTTTTATGGACGCCTTTGGAACCATACCACTTAAAACGAAAAAATATAATACATGGCCAGGGGATATGTATTTCGTGAAGCAAAATTGAAATGAATAAATAATATTTAATTGACTTTATTAAACATGGCGTTACATTAACAGTTTCATGCATAATGAAATGGCGAGCGCCTTTTGACTGAAAGGCCAGGTTCTAAAGTGTGTAAATGTAAATTGGTGACAGGGATCTGAATCTCTAAATAAAGAATTATTTAGATGATGTTATTAAATATTCATTATAACGGTATCTTGTCGATATAAAAGCTGATGTATCCAGATACACACACGTGTTCAGACGTGGGGGACAGCTAAGATTACACGTTCCTGGTATGTTTCAAGATGAAACACACTTATGCATAATAACTTAAATTTTATGAACACTCCGTCAAGATGAGGTACGTGCTCGTTACTCCAGGATTGAATCATCCAACGAAAATTAAAACTAATATATCTGCCTATACCATCAACTCGTTATGAGGTCAGACGGTGAAGCAACAACGGAAAGTTGTATCGGCAGTGGCATCGTAGTGGTAGTAACAAACATATAAACAGATTTGTTCTTGGATGTAATAAATGAGCATACACTCTAACAGTTGTACCTTTGTTTTTGTTTGAATTGTGTTTTACGTCATTTTAGCACATTTTAGGCCATATATGACGGTTGATTTGTTTGTGGTAGAGGCAGGCCGCCCCATTTTCCTTTTGTAGAACCAGTACTGTATACTGATAAGAATCGACAATGTCTCACTTGCAAGTCGAGATCTAAGTGGGATTTGAACCCGCGGCGGTGAGAGGCAAGAAGGTTTACAATCAACATCGTTAACCACTCGCCCTCTAATAGCAGTTCCTTTCCAGAATATGAGTCGCTATTAGTCCGTTGACGTTCGTCTATATTCAAGGTCGTCATCTGGGGCAAGATAATTCATGAGAAAGTGACAGTGATATAGAGCGCTGTGTCAGACCTATATCATACTTTTAATAACGTGACATCACCACAAGAACTTGACCAATCAGTGATCAGTAAAGTGACATACCTCCACGTTTGGGTTAGTCTCAGAGTTTATCGTTGGGAGCTCGACTTGTCAAGTGAGAAAGGGTCGATTCTTACGGATGGTAGGAGGTATACAGTACTGGCTCTACCCAGAAAAAATGGTGTGGTCTGCCTCTACCTAAAAAGATCGACTGTCATAAAGCCTAATATTGCTTAAAACAACATTCAAACTAACGTTATCCTTAATGCTCAACTGACGTTTGCCTTATATAGAAATCGTGTGTAGTGATAATTAAATTAAAAGCTTTATTTCTAGTTTACAGTTATTATCTTTTTTTTGGTTTTATCTTATTTCAAAATATAAATTTGTGTGTATTTGATTTAAATTACGGTCACACATTTATAATTTTCATATAGATACTGAAGATAAGGTCCGCATAACATCATTCGTTTTCATTTACTGAATATGTCAACATCTCGAAAAATGGGAATTTCTAAAATTATGAAATCCTTTGTTTATTTAATAAACCATAAAAAGAATTATTGGCATAATGGCTATTCAATAATTCGCCCCTTGTGGTTCCGGGGGCCCCGTTTGGTTACCGGGCAAATAATAGGGACATTGCAGATCCCGTTGGAGGGGAAGGAAGAGGGGTATAACCCACCAACCCCCCCCCCCCCTCCCCACCCCATCCCCCAAATTCATGTTCATTTTATCATTGTTTGTTTAAGCTCATTAAAGGTGTTCATCATGACCCCTGCATTGTTTCAGGTGCCATCTCGCTCATATCACTAGAGCAGTGGCAGAAAAACTATAACGTGGCTCCAGCGTAAATGGAGTGTCTACAATAGAATTTGCAGCAACTCTGCAGTTCAGGGTGAGAAGGTTCTAGGCCCGTTCTTCATATCTTATCTCGATGTACAAGGAGGATGAGCCTGGCATGTTCATTCCTGTTAGGCGCCATATAACCTTGCCTGTGTTGGTGCGCCTTAAAACCCCAATTCAATTAATTAATTCGACAATTCTGACCTGCATGGATGCATTAATGTGGCTCATTAAATTAGACGATAATATGTGTCTTGTTTGATACTCGTGTCTTTGACTTTTCTTGGGTCATCACCAATACTAAATACATTCACATGTTTGTTTAATACTTGTCGCTTATATTACAAATAGAAAGCGCTCAGATATTTTTTTTAAAATAGTCAATGCTGATTGGTTATTGGGGAGGTTTTAAAATTCCTATACAATACCTCTGACGTCAGGTACGTTAAATCGTTAAGACGCCAGTTTAAACGCCAGAGAACACGTTAACCGTTGAGACGTCATTGTTATGAGCATTTGTTTGCATTTTGTTCAATATCTCGACAATATATATATCTTGATGCATACAAATCCAAATCAGATAAAAAAAAAATAGATTTCTAGTGGGTTTATATTGCGCTCTTAATTCGACGCTCCAGTTTTTGGTGGGTTGGTCTGGCTAGTTAAAGTCGATCATATTGTGTCTATACAGTTTGAATTCTCAAAATATATCGTAGATTTAGAAACAGTGTACATCTATTGTAAAATCTGCCTATTGATGGAGGAACCGGGACTTTAATAATAAAACTTAATGAGACTGTGTAACCAAAACATAAATGAGGAGTACGATGACAGTGAGACGTTAACATGATGCTTTGAGAAGTCAACGGTGATTAAGCCTACGGCGGTGATAGGTCGTGTGTCAAACATTAAAGCTACACACTCCATACTAATAAAGTAATGCACTTAGTGCAAAAAATCGATATCACTGCCATGTGTTGAATCGTAATATAAACTTAGTGTTGCAGTGTCGCAGTGTTGCAGCGATCGTGATTTCGGTTACAGGCCGGAGGCTCCGAATTTGGGACCAATTATCAGACTGCTTTAAAGCATTTCTCACCTGACCAGCCTTTCGGGTGATCTTGAAGTTTTTATCGAACATTAAAATTAGCATTTGGATTTAGTATTTCTTTATCATTTTGACTTTAAATCTGCTTGCATATAATAAAATAACATTTCGATTTTTCAATTTTCTTCGCTATTCTACCATATGTTTAAATATATTATTGATGCAATATTATCAAAAGTTAGTAATGTGCAAAAACAATTTAAACTATTCTTATAATTAAAATTAATGATTGAACAAATTCAAGTTATGTAGAAAAACTAACGGGACTAACTTACTGGGCATGAACAGAGGGATACAACCACTCAACCAGCATAGACCCCGACCCTGGGGACATAGCCTCTGGGTCATAATTTGGAAACCATTGAGATCCCTACCCTATAACCATATATACACTTATTGGGCATGAACAGACGGATACAACCATCCAACCAGCATAGACCCTGCACTCCTTCCCAACCCCTGGTGACATAGCCCCCGGGTCATATCTTGTAAACCGTTGAGATCCCTACCCTATAACCATATGTACACTTACTGGGCATTAACAGACGGATACAACCATCCAACCAGCGTAGACCCTAGGCTTCTTCCCCACCTTTGTGGACCTAGCTCCTGGGTCAAATTTTACAAATAATTTGATATTTTTATCTCGACTGTTCGAAGGACCTTATGGGGTCTATAGGTCAAAGTTCATGGTCACAAATTGCATTTATGTGTTGATAGGCTCTTAGCATCAGGTTAATGTTTACATCCGCATTTCTTAACATGTAAATAACTTCAAAAAATGTTATCCAATCATCATCAAACTTACATAGATCTACTTTATTATAAATGGGACGATGATCGTATCTATTGAGTTCAATATCATTGGACGAAAGGTCAAGATCACAAAAGGGTCAAAGGTCAAATGCGTTTACATAATACTTTTAACATATTTTCTTCAAATTTTCAACTTATAAAATGTGCATGATGTATCCTTTGAAAGGGTTATTATGAAATTACCTCCGTGTCATCACAGAAAAATTGTGGCCCTTGATTTAATGAAAATTCCAATGTTTTCTTTCTTGACACATCCAGCTCGGCCCTTTGTTTTCACTTTTTTTCTGATGGTATGCCGGGTGTATCATTTCTTGTTCTCTGAAAATTCGAAATAGTCGAGCTACGCTGTCCTCTGACAGCTCTTGTTATTATTGTTTCATGTTTGCATGCGTTTTTCCTTTTGTTAATTTTTCTTAAGTTTGTATATAAAGATTTTGCATGTTTTACATAGACTTATATAAGGAAATCTTAAACAAATCCTCTTCTCTGAAATTACAAGAGTCGGAGGTTTCATGTTTTGCGTTTGTTCTAGGCCTATGGTCCTCTACCAAGTTTGTTGAAATGGTGACCCTTGGATCACATTTGGTCCCACCCCAGGGGTCAAATGTTTTACATAGACTTGTATATGGAAATACTTAACAAATATTCTTCTGAAACTACAAGAGCCAGAGGTTTAATATTTTGCATTTACTATAAGCTTATGATCCTCTACCAAGCTTGTTCAAATGGTGATCCTGGGTCACATTTTGCCCCGCCCACGGGGTCACATGTTTTACATAGACTTATATAGAGATAATCTTGAAAAAAATCGTCTTCTCAGATACAGCTTGATCAGTTTTGACCAAACTTCACATGGATGATTCTTTAATAGATGGATGTTTTTCAAATTTATTAAAATAAGTTAAACGTGACATCCAAGATTGCCACCATAGCCAAATCTTTGAATTACTTCTTGTACACTGGTAAGCTAGGCCCCTGGGTTCAAATCCCACTGGAGGTAAACTTTTTTTTCTTCATTTTTATTATTGTGCACTGTTTGGATGCGTTTTTTCTTTTGTTATTGTTTCTAAAGTTTTTGTATAAAGATTTTGCATGTTATACATAGACTTATATAGGGAAATCTTAAAAAATCGTCTTTTATATTGTTAGCATGGAGTTGTGGGTTTAAATTTCGGTTGAGGGTGATGATGTGTTTTGCACTTGTAAAATGCTATTGGAAGGAATTTAATGATAAAACCCCTATACGAGCCATTTTAGATTGTAGAGCAATCACAGGCCCCCTTGTTCTCTTGCTCTTATTATTAATGATTGCTAACCCCTGGTCTATCAAGTTTGCTAATTTGAAGTCCCTGTGGTCAAAGATGGCTGCAACCACTGGGTCCAAAGTTTGTAGTGTAGAGATTTTGCATGTTTTTACATACTTACATAAGGAAAGACTTAAAAACATCTTGAAAAAGGATTTGCGAGAGGACAATTTTGTCATCATTGCAAATATCCTCAGGTGATCGATTCAGGGTCATCTTGGCCCTCTTGATATCTGTAGTATGATGTAGTGGTTGGTTACTACCTTCGTTGTAATGTCTGCTGCCTGGTTCGAAATAAAAAGTTTTATAATGAAACATAATTGAGAGCAGAGTTGTTCGTTGTTACATGCATGATTGCATATTAAAAGTCATAGGTGTGCGTTTGTGCTTGAGTGAGTGCCTGGTATCTTGTGTGCATTTGATAGTATATAGAGATCTCGGTTTTACGTACCAGGACTGGTCAAGTGAGAAATACTTCAACGAATGTTGCTACTTAGTCGTGTCCAATCAGGTCTGTGGCAGGTCTCAGAATCGCCGGAACAATAAACCGTCATGATAATCACTACACTACGGCGAATACCATTGCCATTTTATGTCATCGATTTCTGTCTTATATACCGGTATTTTAGATTGTTTTCCAAGTAAAGTTCATCCCAATCTCATTAAAATCAGATCCAAAATATTCGCTCCACTACTTTCCGCTATTTAGATCTGACCATATTACATAGGGTCACCTCAGATTGACCTTACGATTAGCCAATCAGATTTCAGCCTACAACATTTTTCGGTATTGACAGCTTCACTGCGCATGTCGCATTGAACAGTAAAAGTCTACGCTTGGTATTGAAAGAGACAATGTCCGTAACTTTTAGATTACAAAACACAAACGAATTGCGTTGACAAACATAATACACCAACCATTATTGAATATTTACTAGAAAAAAAAGATTGTAAACTTGACGGAATTTGATAGCGGTACACATATTTTTACCGATTCGTGGGATTGAACCTACACACTAAAATTATACTGGTAATTCCGCGGTCGAGCACGCTGTCAACAGAGCTAATCTGGCCACATATTTTATGGCATACTATTTAGGCTATATACTGTCGTAATAATTTCGGTGGAAAAATACACGACAGTGCCAATGATTTTCTTGTAAAACATACCATTCAGTGCATTTCTTTGAATGTATCGTTCAATAACACAGCAATAACACACGAAGACTTTTATCTTTATTCGCATATGTAGATTTGCGTTTGTTCAGTTCACCCGAATAGAATAAGTTTTAATTTCATGTGAATTATAAATGAAACGCCCGATTTCATTGGTTGAATTTAGTTGATCTTCTCATGAATATTGATTAGATGAAAGGTCAATCTGAGGTGACCCGGTATGTAACATGGTGAAGATCTAAATAGCGGAAAGTAGTGGAGTGAATATTTTGGATCTGATTTTAATGAGATTGAGTTCATCCTTGCATCTTATCGATTTATGAGATAGTAACGTTATTAGTACGGCTTGTGTAGCTTTAATATTTTATTTAAAAACGTTGACTTGACCGCTCGCGGCAATATGTTAACGCCGTGACTGTCATCGTACTTTTGGTTACACAGTAACTGTTTTGTTAGCATGTGGATGTTTGTTTGATTAATGTCTTTCCATTTGTAATTAACGCGACAAGTATTCAATCAACACGTCATGCATTCAATGTCGATGACACGAAGATCAAACATGTATTCCTTCTGAAATTGTAAACGCCAGACTATAATATACAAGAAAAAATGGATGCAAAGCATCAATTCGCCGGTTAGGAAGTTGCTATGTTATTCCTTCGTATATCTACTACCGGTGTATATCATTTACCGGTGTTATCCGATATTTCCACAAAAACAAATATTCTGTTACCGACCATTGGACAGAAAAAAAGGCGACAGTATGACACCAGTTTCATCAAAACAATATATTGAAGAAAAAAAAAGATTTACAAATGTTAATTTCGTAAAATAAAAAGATGGTGGAAAACAGAATAAAAATGAAATAAAAAAAATTAAATAGAGAGAAAGATAATAAAAAAATAGAAAAATAATTTTATCAAACTTAATATTATCTTAATTTGTGCTTTTATCCTCATATGTGTCCATAAATTGTATCCTGACAACTCAAACTACGATTTATGACGAACAAAATTCTTCAGGCAGATTTCTACTGCTACACCGGTAGTAGATAAGGTTTAATTCCACTAAAGCCGGATGTGCTCGCCTGGTGCAGTCGAAAGTAGTTCTGTATTAAGGAGTGCTAATATTTTTCTCTTTAAAAACTTTTTTTAGTGCAATTTTCTGTTATTTTTTGGCTGTAACTGTATTCTGGACATGTTGTTGATATTTGAAAAGGGAGCTCATCATGTTTTTGACAGTTTTTGATATAAATTTCAGAAGTGAAAGTAGAGTACAAAATTGAAAGGGGTAAAAATAGCGTTGACCTTTGACCCGGTGTAGTATACAACTGAAGAAATGTTTCTTAGAAGCTATTAAACCCCTTATTTCCTTGTTGATGTTTAATAGCAGACATGTTTAAATTGCATGATAAAGTAAGTTTCCCAGAATTCTAATCAGGTTTGAGTTTTTAACAGGTTGTCAACATTCTAACTTTACTATGGAAGGGGCATGGAGACTCATTTACGCTATTATAACCTGCAGTATTGATTACTCTTACAACCTACTAAATACTTAAACCAATAAAACGCGGGAAATGCACGCTCCGTCAAATTCAGTGAAATAACGCGCCGTCTTTTAAATTCAGTGAAATAACGCGCCGTCTTTTAGTTCTCCGCCCAAGTTTTGTTTCATGAACATGTTTATGTTCATTTCTTTATTTGATACTGTTCTTTTAAAAATAAATGAAAAGATGAAATTATTCGATTGTATGATCCTGCCAATCCTGCCAATTTTAAATTACGGAGCTGAAATATGGGGGTTTCATAAAGCTCCTGATATAGAAAGAATATATTTAAAATTTCTTAAACAAATTCTAAACGTCAGAACACAAACTCCAAATGCTTCAATCTATGGAGAATTGGGTAAGGTTAAGTTTTGGTTCAACATTATTAAGTCACAAGGCTCTTTAATCAACGAAGTTTATAAAGATCAAGTAAATAATAATGTTCGTGGGTCCTGGGCCTCATAAGTACAGCGTTTGTTAAACGATCTAGGTTTCATAACTATTTATGGAATAATGCTAATATAACTAATCTTCAACTATCGAAAGTTATAGAGCGACTAAATGACCAGTATTATCAGCAATGGTATTCGACATTAGCTACATCACCAAAGATGAAACCCTACAATAAAATTAAAAATAATATTGGAGTTGAAAAGTACTTGAACTGTGATGCAAACGAAAGGCATCGTCTTTCTTTGACAAGACTGCCCATAAATTAGCTATATATGAGAAGGTAGATTTAAAAATATAGAGAGATCTGAACGTAAATATGTATTCTGTCAAATGAATGTAATCGAAGATGAATATCATTTTGTTTTAGTTTGTCCATGATTTCGAGATATGCTATTGTCACTGGCCAAATTTACAAAAATTTAAATTGTTACTTACTTCTAGCCTGTCTAGTATATTAAGTAAATTGATTGGCAAAATATGTATATTTAGCAAATTTGAGACGTGAGAGTATAATAGATAATTAACGTGAATTATCGAGATTAACGTAATAGTTATTATGATTGTAAACCATTATTCAAGTGTCTGAAACACATAGTTTTTGCCTACTGGCCTTAGACTTATTTTCTGAAGAATTGCTTTTGTGTGAAAACGCCAGTGCGAGGACTGATAGCACGAATTGTAAACATAATAAGATTGACCGAAATGTATACATCCACTGTGCAAACAAATTATATTTATAAAGGGTTTTTTCTTTCTCTCTTTCTTTTTCTGATGATTTTTTCCCTCTGTATTAGTTATGCTATATACTATTCGAAATTGTTTGTTTAAAATAGTAGTTGTAAGTGCTCTTTTGTAGCTTTACTCCATGATAGTATTATACATGCTCTTCTCAATGTAATGTAACCGCCTCATTGTAATAGGCGATGAACATTGTATGATGTTTATGCTGAATAAGAAAGAATTGAAATTGAATTGAAATCGAAATTTAAATCGAAATCAATACACAACAATAGATATTTACAATTCAAATATTGCAATATCTGTGAAAAGCGAGAATAAGATTTTATTTGATGACGTAGAAAACTTTGAACAGGTAAATTAATCAACTGGTAAATGTATTTATTAATTATCTTGCAACAGGTTTCAGACCAGTCAGGAAGTACTTTCGGGTCGTAGGGTGCTAAAATAATTCCTTGAAAAAATTCGAAGTTTCTAGTTTGCATGTGTTTTTCCCAAGATTAGTTTTTATTTCATTGTTAAATCTAACCTGAGGTTAAAGTAGTATGTCTGTTGTCATGAATAGTAAGTATTTTACTGTGTGTGTCAGGATTATTTCTTTGGAGAGTATGAGCACAGAGGTTAGGTAGAGATGTGGCTTTGACAGATGTTTATTTCAAAATACGCATGGTGTGAATGAATGACGCGAAATGTTGAAAAACTGAATCGGTGTTTTATTCCAGATATGGGACCGTTTGCTAGGCAAATTCAAAAATTTGTAATCAAATTAAAAATGTATGAATAAATTATACCTACCTGACATATGTACATATGGATTCTCTCTCTTGCCCCTCTTAGCTCGCCAATCCGGTAATTGACTGCTCAACCAGTCTACCGGAAGTTAAGACCGTGTGTATTACGTCACACTTGTGTACACACAATTCAGTTCTCTCACAGCGCTAGAAAATCGCCATGGGAAAAACTGAACAAAGAGAGGGGATGGATGGGTGGGTTGTTACATATGTCAGGTAGGTATAATTTATTCATAAGATTTTAATTTGATTACAAATTTTTGAATTTTAATTTCATAAATTAAAGCACCTACCTGCCATATGTACATATGAATTCCCTCTGATTGCCCAAGCAGTGCGTCTTGGCGGCGGGACTTTGTGAAGATTTTGTTGTGTTGGAAATCTAGATATCCACACGAAACTTCATCAGTTCAATTTATATACACCGTTATTTATAATCCCATTAAATACAGATATTTACATATCTAACATGTAGACTACTTGTCTGTTTAGCACCCTGCTAATATTTATATATGTATATGCATTTTAGTATCACTGTACTCTTTCAAATTGTATCTACACTCCTCCTGAATAAAAGACTTTCGGTTTATCACATATCCTCTAGCCTTTAATCATGAACCGACAACTACTTGTCTTTATCATATAATAGTATCCAGCAGCTCGCTGGGAAATAAAAAATTTTTTTTTTTTTATATATGGCTGTTTTATTACACTTTTAAAACATCCACGGCCACGGCCTTCAAGTAAAACTTTATAAAAGTTGATGGGCGACTCCAGTCCGCACATTCCATGATCCCTTTCATGGATGCTCCTTTATACAGTGCCCATGTTGGTCATATTGACCTTGTAGAATGTCCCTTGACGTTTTCCACTGACTTTTTTTCTTTTTTATATGACATCTGTATTACCTTGACAATCCAGTTGGAAATAGTATGAGCTGATACAGGTTGATGTGGCTTATTCACTGCCAAGAATAATTTTGTTTGGTCCTCCCCATTACTTTCTCTGAACGGTTCTATCCTAATTAAATAGAGAGCCAGCGCTCGTTTTGGATTTAGTAATTTGTTCTTTGTGAAAGCTGGCACAAATATTTTAGGAATGACATGTGATTCCCTATCTTGCTTTGATAAACCATGTCGTATGAAAGTTACCCCTTCTTTCTGAACTCGACAGGAGCCTTCACCAATTCTTAATGATTGCAGGTCTCCACATCTTCTAAAAATTGTAATGGCTATCAAAAACACTGTTTTCCATGTAACATACTTCAATCGGACAGTTCTCATGGGTTCAAATGTTGGCTGTTGAAGCACACCTAAAACGAGAGGTAAATTCCATTCAGGTAAAAGTTTACGTATAGGAGGTCTGCTATTATAAACACCACGAAGCAGTCTTATAATATATGGATGTTGACCCACTGGAAATTTGTCAATAGAAGGTAAAACTGAGGATAACATGGACCTGTATCCTGCTAAAGTACTGTACTTTAACCCCTTGTCATACAAGTCTGTAAGAAAATTTGCACAATTTTCTAGAAATGAATTATAGGAATCAATTTCCCTTTCACGACACCAGCTATGGAACTTTCTGAACTTACATTTATGATCTCTTTGTGTTCCAGCTCTCCATGGGGCTGACAGAAGTGTTCTAGTGTTTTCAGAAAAACCTCTTGTTTCGAGCTGTTTGTCGATAACCGCCATGCAGTCAGATTGAACGTCTCTGGATATGGATGGCAAACGTTTCCTTTTTCCTGGGTTAACAGATTTGGAATTGGGGGTAGCCTCAGTGGACATGCTTTCAACAGTTGTAACAACTGTGGATACCAATGTTGTCTCGGCCATTGTGGCGCTATCAGAATTATCTCGCACTGAAAACTTTGCATGTATTGCAGGACTTTTGGGACAAGACATATTGGTGGGTATGCATATGCTATCATCCTCTCCCATGATATGCTCAGAGCATCCAGTGCTAATGCTTGTGGGTGGTAAATCCACGAGCAAAACACTGGTGTTTTCCGATTCTCTACTGTGGCAAACAAGTCTATTGATGGCTCTTGCCACATATTGAAACTCTTCTGAACAATTGTCCAATTCAGAGACCATTCCGTCGATTGAATCGACACCCTGCTCAAATGATCCGCGAGGACATTCTTTACTCCAGCTATGTGAGCTGCTGTGAGAACCATGTTGTTTTCTAAAGCTAACATCCACAGGTTCCATGTTTGTTGACACAAGTGGAGAGAACGAGTCCCACCCTGTTTGTTTATGTATTGGACTACTGTTGTATTGTCCGAGCGAATCAGAACATGACTGTTCTTCAGATATGGCAGAAAATGTTTGACTGTTAGAAAAACTGCTTCCAACTCCAATGAGTTGATGTGTTCGTTTTTCATTGCTTCTGACCAAACTCCCTGAGCTGTGCGATTGTTCATGTGACCTCCCCAACCTGTCATCGAAGCATCTGTGGTCACTGTAATTGTGGTCGGTCTTTGCTCTAACGATCGACCCTGCATAATGTTTGCTGTTTGTAACCACCAAGAAAGATGACATTTCAGCTTTGGCGTACATGGGATTTGAGCTTATAAACTCATTGTTGATGGACGCCAAGCCTGAAGTAGATGTAGTTGGATTGGTCGCATGAACAACCTTGCATATGGAATCATTTCTAGACAAGACGCAATAATTCCCAACACTATCAGATAGTCTCTGGCTGTATTGTGACCTTTCGTCAAACTGTGAATGGCCTTGAACAACCCTTTTACTCTGTCCGGAGTTGGAAACACCTTCCCCAGTTCTAGTGCAAATAAGCCCCCTATATAAGTGATCGTTTGAGTTGGTACTAAGTTTGATTTTGTCTGATTTATCATGAAACTTAGTCGAAGAAGGAGATTGAGAATTGTTTCTCGATTCTGAAGTAAGGCATTTCTTTGTTGATTTACCCCTAACCAATCGTCGAGGTAAATTTCTAGTCTTATGCTTTGAGCTCTTAAATGAGCTGCTACTACTGTTACTATTTTGGTAAACACTCGTGGAGCTGATGTTGGGCCAAAACACAGAGCTTTGAATTGGTACACGGTCCCCTCGACACAAAAGCGAAGATATTTTCGATGTTTTCGAAATATCGGTACATGGAAATAAGCATCTTTTAGATCTTATGTAATTGCCCAATCTCCTTGTTTTACTAGGTTTAATACTTTTTTCATAGTGTCCATCTTGAAATGTTGTTTCCGAAGATACTCGTTCAGTGGTTTTAAATTGATAACCGGTCTCATTTCTCCATTTTTCTTTGGGACAAGAAAAAGAGTACTGTAAAAACCTACATGAATCGCTTGATTTGGAACAATTTCTATAGCATCTTTTTCTAAAAGAGAATTTATTTCTGAAAACAAAATGTCTCTGTTTTTTACATTTACACAAGTCTTTTTGATTCCTAAAAATGGAGGTTTCTGGTGAAACTCCAGTTTGTAGCCTTCCCTTATGATGGAAAGAACCCACTGATCTTGTGTTATTTTTTCCCATTCTTTTAAGAAATGAGCTAGTCGACCCCCCACGGGAATCTTCAGAAACAACTTCATTTTTCTTACCGTGTCATTTTCTTGTGGTAGTCTTTCCACCTCTGTAGCTAGAGGTTGCTGTGGCAGTTCTCTTCGGGATTTTGAACCCACTCTTGGGAGCTTGTCCACTAGGGGTCTGTCCCTTGTAAATTTGCCTTCCTCCGGTATTGTCATAATTTGTTCTGGGAGTATAGGAGTTTGTAGCTCGAAAATCATGTGCCCGTTCCTCATTCACCGAAACATATTTAACATCTGTTCTAGGACGTTTTGTAACCGGTGCTCCACTATAACCATAGCTTTTCCTTTTCATGTCTTTTTGTTTAATTTCCGGAACAAGCTCATTAACTCTCTTTATTTTCTCTTTCCTCTCTTTGAGCTTTTTCTCAAAACCCTTACCAAACACACCATCACTTGTCAATGGTAGGTTAGATAGAGATTTGGCATCCTTTAACTCGTACAGAGATGTGTCAGACATTGCAATCGTGCGTCTAATAATGTGGTGAAAAGCACCAGCACGGCCCATCTGATCTAAGCTTCTGCCAGATATTGTGAAAAGATCACGAACCTGTGTAACTGCTCTGTCAAAATCCACATTTTCTTCAGATAAAAGTGCTAACAGAGTTCCAAGACTTTCCTGTAAGTACATAAGACTAGAAATTCCCACAAAAGCTGCTTGTTGACCTCTGTAGGCAATCTTTTCTACCATTTTATATGGTTGTGTGAAAAGCACCGTTCCATTCTTGGTGAATCTGGCCTTGTGACCGTGCCGTTTAACTAAAGAGCTTTCCACCAAGTCATCCAATGATGGAACCTTTAGAAAACTTTCTGTATCCTCATCAAGAGGAAATTTGTCTATATTTTCCTCTGCGTCTCCGCTCGCCAACTTTTATTTAAAATGTCTCTTTGATACATGTCAATTTTATGACATTTAAGAGTTAAATTTGTTAATTGATAGTACTACAAAATGGGTGGCCATTCATCTTTAAGCATTAATTCCAGAGTAATCATTATTTATACACACACTGCACACACACTGCACACATAAACAACTTTTATCTAAAGGGTTCATTCATGCACATACAGTTTAAAGAAACATTTAATGTCAATACCATATCATGTATTTGTTAAAAATAGTACTTCAATAGTAATTCACAAAATAAAAGTGTTCCCATTAATAACTTCTTCTTCCAGCACATTTATCAAACCTTATCACAAATATAACAATAACACGCTAGCAATCTACTTTAAATCTATGGAATCTATGAATGTATACAAAGAAAAGGTAGGAGCACGCATATTGCCCGTGTGTGGAAAAACAATGGCAGCATCACTCAGAATATAAAAACAAAGCTGATTTTGAAGAAAATGGGGGTTATAGTTACACAACTAAAAAAACAAGTATTTGACTCGCATGTCAAATGTTTTAGAAGTTTGCTTTTGCAGACATCATTTAAAAAGAGAAATATATCAGAAATTAGTTTAAATAATACGCAGATGAACAAAATTGCTTGCCATATTATTAAAAGGGAAACATTTTGAAATATTTCTGACAATGATTTTGTCTTCAATATATTGAATATAGAAACGAAAATATAGGTATCATACATACCACGCAATACATACCAAATAATTTACCTCAAATCGATATTGGTTGGGAATCCAATCATTTCGAAAAACGTTACTCTTGGTGATAATTGTGTACGGATTTATCTTCCGCAGTTATAGATATTGGTTTAGGTGTCAGACCGGTGAAAATCAGCCCATTGAACACAGTGCAAACTAGACTATATTTGGAGATCAGTCACAAGTTCCACAACATTCGTTCGCTTAAATACACTATAATTCTGTGAAATAAGCACATTTGGTCTGCAAACGGTCCCATATCTGGAATAAAACACCGATTCAGTGTTTCAACATTTCACGTCATTCATTCACACTATGCGTATTTTGAAATAAACATCTGTCAAAACCACATCTCTACCTAACCTCTGTGCTCATACTCTCCAAAGAAATAATCCTGACAAGACAGTAAAATACTTACTATTCATGACAACAGACATACTACTTTAACCTCAGGTTAGATTTAACAATGAAATAAAAACTAATCTTGGGAAAAACACAAGCAAACTAGAAACATCGGATTTTTTCAAGGAACTATTTTAGCACCCTACTACCCGGAAGTACTTCCTGACTGGTCTGACACCGTATAGCGGCCTCTGGGATTAATTACTCCTAATCAACCAGATGTGCTCGCCTGGTGAATTTGAAAGGAGTTCTATATAAAAGAGTGCCAATCTTCTTCTTTTTTCTTAAAATTATTTTAAGTGCAGTTTCCTGTTATTTTTGGGCTGTAACTGTATTTAGACATGTAATTTATTTCTTGAATGCATCTAAACATGTTTTTGACAGTTTAAGATATGAATTTCAAAAGTGAAAGTACACTGGGTATGAATGAGTGAGCCAATGAGCAAATGTTGATATTTGTCCCAGTTTTCGTAAACTTGCTGAAAAAAACTTTCTAATAAATAACTAACAATCCCTTTTCCTTGTCGATTTTTAATAACAGACATGTTTATTCTCAGGAAGCAGTAAGTTTCCCAGTATCCATAACAGGTTTGTGTTTTCTACAAGGTTTTAAACATGGTCAGATTACAATGGAAGGCAATGGAGAAATCTTCAGTTTAAGCCTCTACGTACGTGTCGATTCACACGTCTACATTTAACGTAAACACGTTGGTTTCATTATGTATGGAATAGCACGGAGATAACACATCTGAAATATAAAGCTAAAGAGTTAAAGTTGTTAATAACAACGTTTACTGTAAATTCTATTACAAATTGCGTTGATCATGTTCAAAACATGTATTTCAAATAAGAAATATGATGTTTTAAATGTATTGCCTCTTATAATTCTGTTAAGAATGATGTTTAAACCTACACTTTTAATCGGCACATACATATTAGTATATGAACTGAACACCTGGCTAGATTTTTGTTAAACGGGTTTGAAGTGTAATTTTTCCGTTATCTGTGGAGTTAGTTTCTTTGATTTTGTATTTGAATAATTCGGGAGCATTAACCATAATAACCATTGTCTTTCTGAATGGCTTTCTATGTTTTTATTCATAAAAACATGATCATCTCTGTGTTATACTTATATCGCCTACTTATGCTGCCTTGTTTTTCTCACTATTTACTTTCAAATGTAAATGCTTTCCACTAGTTGTCTTTAGGACACGGTTTTTAGCTCTACTTCCAAAGGGCCAGCAGAGCTTGTTGTCCGTCGTCTGTCCGTTAACGTTTACCTCGATAAGAATGAATAGAGCCTTCATTTTTCATCCGATCTTGACCAGATTGTTAATATCAATAAAAGCTCGGACAAGTTTGAAAACCAGCCAGATCGAACTCGTAACAGCGGAGTTATGGCCCTTGATTTAGTTAAAATTGCTATATGCTGCCTCGTTAAGATGATAGGGGCTTCACTTTTCATCCGATCTTTACCAAACTTTAACAGATTGTTAATATCAATGAAAGCTCGGAGAAGTTCGAAAATCAACCAGATTAAACTATTTGCACCGGAGTTATGGCCTTTGATTTTCTGAAATATGCTATATTTTGCCTCAAGACGATAGGGCTTTCATTTTTCATCCGATCTTTACCAAACTTTACCAGATTATTACTATCAATGCCATCTCAGGCAAGTTCGTACACCAGCTAGATCGGACAAGTAACAGGGGAGTTATGGCCCTTGATTTAGTTTAAAATGCTATATTTTGCCTCGTTAAGACGTTAGGGCCTTCTTTTTTCATTCGATCTTTACCAAACCTTACTAGATTATTAATATCAATGAAAGCTCGGATAAGTTCTAAACCCAGCCGGATTGGACCATTTACGCCTGAGTTACGGCCCTTGATTTTCTGAATAAGCTTACTATTGGCCTCATTAAGACGAAAGGGCCTGATTTCAGTGAAACTTTGCAAGGATGATCAGTACCAAGCCTTATTGTACATATAGTCACCGTGTTCCGGTTGAATGATTTTGGTGGAGTTATGGCCCTTTAAAGGTTTTAATACACATACTTTGTCCTGACTAGTTCTCCTAATCCAATGGCCGGATTTAAACGAAACTTTTTAGGGATGACCAGTTCCATGTCTAGTTGTGCATATCATCGCCGTGTTCCAGTTGAATGATTTTTTAAGTTATGGACCTTTAAAGATTTTAATACGCAAACTTTGTCTGGACTAGTTCTCCTGAACCCCTCGCCGGATTTCGAACAAATTTTGCAGGGATGATCAGCACCAAGCCTAGTTGTGCATATCGTGGTCTTGTTCCGGTTTACCTATTTTTGGCGGAGTTATGGCCTTTTAAAGTTTTTCGATACACAAACTTTTCCCGGGATAGTTCTCCTGAACCCCTTGCCGTATTTCAACGAAACTTGACAAGGATGATCAGTAGCAAGCCTAGTTGTGTATATCATCGTCATATTCGGGTTGAATGATTTTTGAAAGAGTTATGACCCCTTATACACAAACTTTATCTGTAGCCAGTAGAGCGTCCACATGCCCTCTTGGGCCTCTTGTTTATGGATGCTGCTACACTTCCTGATTGACTTTGAGTTCGACAAGAAGTTGTAACTAATATTTTAGCCTAAGCAATTTTGCCTGCTGATCCCTTCTTCCAATGGTTGAATTCTTCTTAGAATTTTTGTTTCGCTGTGATATGACAAGCCAGCGTGCTAACGATTAGCCTCGGTGCCATGTCAGTTGTCTTGAATTAAAATCGGCTACTTTAAGGCTCATTGTCGCTATGGGTGCAGATTGATAAGCACGTGGCTTTGTATAACATGCGTACAATTAAGCATTGCCTGTAACAACGCTGAAGGTAACAATTCCGCTAAAGCTATAACAACCGCCGCTAAAGGTAACAATTCCGCTAAAGCTAACAACCGCGCTAAAGGTAACAAATGCCGCTAAAGGTAACAATTCCAACGCTAAAGGTAACAATTCCGCTAAAGCTAACAACCGCGCTAAAGGTAACAATTTCAACGCTAAAGGTAACAATTCCGCTAAAGCTAACAACCGCGCTAAAGGTAACAATTTCAACGCTAAAGGTAACAATTCCGCTAAAGCTAACAACTGCGCTGAAGGTAACAATTTCAACGCTAAAGGTAACAACCTCCGCTAAGGGTTGCGGTACACTAATTGCTTTCCCATAGGCCACAATGCAAGCTTTCTCGAAGATAAAAAATAAAAAATAAATATACAAATTCAAAAAGATGTGTCTTAATTTCAAGGTAAGTCCAAGTTCAATGTGCTAAAAGTTAAATTTCAGCATATTTCCCCTACAGAACTTTCCATTGGGGCCGCCATATGTATTTACATGCAAAACCGCAATAAAGATTTAGCTGTTTTTGAGTTGGGGTTAATCTCACAATTCCATGTTTAAAAACAACAGTTAGTAAAAATAAATGCTCTCATTTTAATAAATGTTATTTATTAATTAATTAACAACTCTGAAAATGTATTTTGAAACATTTTTCTGGCATGTTTTAATTTTGTGACCTTTTACTTCTGGCTCAGGTCACTCCTGGAAAGGGGCGTGGCCAAGCCCATGCAATATTTAGGATACCGCGACCTAAAGGCGTACACAATTACCTCTTCCGCTAAAGGTAACAAGGCTTACGCTAAAGGTAACACTTTTTTTCAACATCTACAGTTTCAATGAAAATTGAGTAAACGGGTTCTCTCTTTAGTTACTGTGGCACATGTGGCGTAAGCGCTGTTACCTTTAGCGGTACTGGTAAGTGTTACCTTTAGCGGAGGTTGTTACCTTTAGCGTTGACATTTTAAGGGGCCTATTTTAAGGTGACGATCCAAAAACTTTTTATGCAAAAGTTTAAAAAAAAATAATTAATAATAATAATTTAAAAAAAAAAAAAAAAAAATGTTGATAATGCAAAAAAATCGAACTCAGGGTATAGTAAATAGAGTTTAATAACCAGTGTTTTTGAGATACGGGAAATATCTCCCGAGGTAGAGAAATGGCCCCGATATAAGCCTACCTACCTACCTACCCTATCTTTTTTCCAGTGTTACCTGAAACACACATATTATTTTGTTTGGCCTTTAAGGGCTGGCGTGGCGCAGTCGGTAGCGCGGCGGATTTGTAACCGGAGGCCCCGGGTTCAATCCTCCGTGGTGCCACTGAGTTCCGTCGGTGTGTTCTTGTGCAAGACACTTTTCCTTAGCCTCGTCCGTCGGATGGGGACGTAAACCGGGCGGTCCCGTGTATCGGTCTATCAACCGAGCAAGTTAAAGAACCATAGGAATCTATTCGATAATAAGAGTAGGGCAGGTTCCCGGATTCCTATGTATCCTTCCCCTCTCTCTGGGGCGGCTCTAAATAACCTGTACTGTGTTGATGAGCCGTTAAACAACATTCAATTCAATTCAATTGTTTGGCCTTAGTGGCGGTTGTTACCTTTTGCGGAATTGTTACTTTAAGCGTTGTTACATTGTTCATTGTGTTTGTTGGACTCTAATTATGTTGTTTATCATCGTAACATTGTATGCATGTCAGACCTTAAATGCACGCTGTAATTGTTGCACGATGTCTATTTGACTGTTTGATTACAGGTATGTTCACAAGCCTAATTAGTAGTTATTACCAAACGGGTAATCGCCTTACCTTACAGAGATATCTCACTACTTCGAAAAATATATTGATCGTTAGAGAGATATAATTCACCTCAGAAAGATATATAGTAGCCTATGCTTTAGAGATATCTCTTTAATTTAGAAAGATATCTCTCTAGCTTAAAAAAATATCAGTAATTGTTAGAGAGATATTGCTATTTAAAGAGATATCTCTTCAAATATCTCCGTACTAAAGAGTGATATCTGTAGGCAAGATATATTTTTAAGACAGAAGGATGTCTCTCTAAGCTAGAGATGTACCCTTTAACGTAACAAGATATATTCGTAAAGATGTATAGATATCTCTCAAGCGTAAAGAGATACTCACTTCGTTAATAAGATGTCTCTTAAAAGTCCTCTCCCGCCATCAACAGGCGAAATTTACAACAGGTGCATAATGTTCCCAAAACTACTGATGATGAGTCATATATATATATATAACTTAATATTTTGAAAATCCGAACTCTATAGACACAATATAAACTGCTTTAACCAGGCGGGTTAAACCGAAAACTGGAGCGTTGAATTAAGAGTTACAAACTCATCATCTAAAGAACCAAACAGCTTTAATAGGCGGTGTAAGTAAAACTCAACAATGATCATGTATATATGAATATAAAAATGCCTAGAAAGCCACAAGGTAAAGGCTCAATTACTTGCAGAAGCCAAAGCAACACGAGAATAAACTAAAATGAAGAGCACGACAAGATAAGAATGAAGACAAATATCGTTACCATCCTTTGTAGGATCCAGGTACACGTCATCATAGGATCGAGGTAGACGTCATCATAGGATCCAGGTAGACGTCATCATAGGATCCAGGTAGACGTCATCATAGGATCCAGGTACACGTCATCATAGGATCCAGGCAGACGTCATCATAGGATCCAGGTACACGTCATCATAGGATCCAGGCAGACGTCATCATAGGATCCAGGTAGACGTCATCATAGGATCCAGGTACACGTCATCATAGGATCCAGGTACACGTCATCATAGGATCCAGGCACACGTCATCATAGGATCCAGGCAGACGTCATCATAGGATCCAGGTACACGTCATCATAGGATCCAGGTACACGTCATCATAGGATCCAGGTACACGTCATCATAGGATCCAGGTACACGTCATCATAGGATCCAGGTACACGTCATCATAGGATCCAGGTAGACGTCATCATAGGATCCAGGTACACGTCATCATAGGATCCAGGTAGACGTCATCATAGGATTCAGGTAGACGTCATCATAGGATCCAGGTACACGTCATCATAGGATCCAGGCAGACGTCATCATAGGATCCATGTACACGTCATCATAGGATCCAGGCAGACGTCATCATAGGATCCAGGTACACGTCATCATAGGATCCAGGCAGACGTCATCATAGGATCCAGGTAGACGTCATCATAGGATCCAGGTACACGTCATCATAGGATCCAGGTACACGTCATCATAGGATCCAGGTACACGTCATCATAGGATCCAAGCAGACGTCATCATAGGATCCAGGCAGACGTCATCATAGGATGGTCAGTTTAGAATCAAAGAGAAAGGCATAGTCGTACAGATAACAACAACAACATGTGATTTTCGGACAATAATAATAGTTTGGAGAAAATAAATACAACAATACGTAAATCGTTTTGGATTCTGAGCATTTTATTGCCTATGTGCAGAAATGCATATCATTCCATTCAACGAATCTTTCCCATCGGTCTGAGTCGTTATACTCGTCTGGCTATCTGGCCGGACTGAGTCGTTTTATGCTCGTCTGGCTAACTGGCCGGTCTGAGCTGTTATACTCGTCTGGCTATCTGGCCGGTCTGAGCTGTTATACTCGTCTGGCTATCTGGCCGGTCTGATATGTTATGCTTGTCTGGCTATCTGGCCGATATGCTCGTCTGACTATCTGGCTTGTCTACGCCGCTGTGCTCGTCTAGCTATCTGGCTGGTGTGAGTCAATATACTCGTCTGGCTATCTGGCCGGTTATACTTGCTTGGCTATCTTGTCGGTAGCAATGTGTTAATATATAAACACGTTTAACTAGCAGATTATCAATATATTTTTACAATCTAAAGTCATCGTTTAATCCAGAAAATATTTTCAGGCCACAGATGATACCCGCCTGGATCTAAAAATGTATTCTTATATACATCACTGTACGGAAATAAACCATTTTTCATTAAAATATCTATAATTTGCTGGCCAGTGTCTGTATATCTATGATGCATCCATTCCATCAAAACTCCTCGCACATTAACAGTTTGGAAAAAATCTCGGGCGCCATTAAATGCTCTAAACTCAAAACCTTCAATATCAATTTTCATGAAAACCTGTTTGTCTTTCACAAACTTTATCAGATCGTCTAGTTTTATTGTTTGAGCGTTTATAATCATGTTAGCAGCTTTAGGATCAGTTTCGGCAGATACATAAGCTCCGCCTATATTTCCATCTGGAATTATCACTGAGATGTTACTATAAATATCCGAAATTGCATTTAAAATCAAAGTCACGTTCTCGCGCATTCCACCGAGAGTTAGAGACTTTGATAATAGTCTTAGATTTTCTCGCACAGGATCTACTGATATGACTCTGACGCCTAACTTAGCAATAAATAATGTATATACACCTATATTACACCCTATATCAAGCAACATAATGTTTTGATTAGTCTTAAATATATGTGCTGTTTGATTTAGCAAGTCTTCTTCCCATGTCCCATAATCCTTCACGTATGATGATATCATATTGTCAACTTCCGGTTTGTAAATAAAAATTGGTGTCTTTCCTCGCATTGTTTTTAAATAAACATATTCGTCTGCTATTTTTTCACTTTGATATAATGTATAAATATTGGCATTGTTTCGTATGTGCTTAGTTTTATTTTGAGTATCTTTGTTTTTCAAATTTGCAAACTTTCGTGAAAGAATTTCTGCATCGGTTTCCTGTGATACGACATAATCCCTTGACAATGGATATATTCCGGAGTCCTTTATGCTGTCATTATCAACGTTAAGTACGGAGTTCCTGATTATTATCACAAGCAAACATACCACAACAAGTCCGATCACGAATATTTTGTACAGGAACTTTAACTTTAGCATATTTTTTCGAAACGTTCTTTCAACTGTTATGTGATGTCCAAACAAATTTCGCTGTCGTTTTTGTTGTCAGGGAAACAACTCTATGAATAGGAAACGCGTCTTTTCATTCGGAGTTGATGTTCTTTCTGCTACCAAATCTGAAAGAAACAATTGTTTCACTGTTTAAAATGAAAATAAATACGTACCAAATTTAAAAGCAATGCTTTTGCTGATCCTATCTCTACCACTATTATGCTATAGTCATCGCTTTGTCCGTCCGTCTGTCCGTTCTTCCGTTTGTCTGTCCCGGTTTTCTTACTCTTGTTCGGAGCATATCTCGTTTAAGGTAATCGCATGAAATTTTTTATTCAAGTGAAGAACACAACCCGATGATATGAACATCGCACAGCCCATAACTGTTGATTGCATTTTTAAAAATAGGTATATCTCACAACAACAACAACAGCAACAGCAGCAGCAGCAGCTGCTGCTTCTGCTGCTGGTACTTCTGCTATTGCTACTGCTGCTGCTGCTGCTGCTCCTCCTCCTCCTTCTCCTCCTCCTCCTCCTCCTCCTCTTACTACTACGACTACGACGACGACTACTACTACTACTGCTACTACTACCACCACTACAACCACTATACTACTACTGCTGCTGCTGATGCTGCTGATGCTGCTGATGCTGCTGATGCTGATGCTGCTGTTTTTATACTGAATAAATCAATATTTAGCTAGCTTAAAGTGACATATGGCAATCTGGAATTATTAGCACCGCGACTTATTAATCCTGTATCATTTTGACTTATAAACTGTTTGCATAATTAAATAAAAAGTAGCCATGGGTCCCATTTGGCCCTGCCCCAGGGGTTACACTCGAGCACCTTCATTTTGTATTTGATCTTTACCAAACTTTATATGATCATTATTTTAAAAACACAACAAAGGCCACATTTCCTGAGCAATCTTCACCAAACTTGCACAGATTGTATATGACCATAAGATTTCGATGAAGTCCGATAATGGGCCAGTACTCAGGTGATCGATTTAGGGCTATCTTGACCCTCTTGTTTGTAATTTTTGATGCATTTCCAAGTCAGTAGAGCATATTTTGGTAAATCAATATTGCAGAAACGAAGAAAAAGTTATACATTTATATATACATATACTACAACACTGTGTTTTCCTCTCTCTCTCTCTCTCTCTCTCTCTCTCTCTCTCTCTCTCTCTCTCTCTCTCTCTCTCTCTCTCACCTGTAGTGGGTGCCTGTGCTATATATGTAAAAACAATTTTCTTTGAACTGTTCCAAAAATTAATATTAATGATTGCACATATGCACGTTTTGTAGACGCAACGAGTTTTAAACAAACAAGATTGCCATGTGTCCTTTTGAAGAATGATACGTGAAGTACATGAAGTGAAAATATTAAACTCAAGGTCTTATTAATATGTGAAACCATGGCATGGATTTATATGCATCCTCGGTAACTCGGACTTGTTAAATGGTTTATTTAATATACAAATAACAAAATACAATAACTTACCTGTTTTTGTATTTAATTAAACGTCTGTTACTTCAAATCCGCATGGTTTACATAGTGTGTAGAATGTTTAAGCCAAGTTAAAGCGACAACAGCCATCTTTTTCACACTAGTATGTATTGACTACCTGATAATCTATATTTAGACGACGTAATAAAGGTACGGTATAATATCACACCAGGTAATATTGACAGGAAGATTTATCGTCTCGTTATCGCTTTATATCGCCTTCGGGTTAGAAGCATATGGATTGCTCTGTTGCTCTTCTGATGTCATAGAGATGTTATACCCATAAGTATTATGATAACTATTGTTTCCCTGATGTAATAGAGATGTTATAGCCAATACATATTATGAAAATTATATTTAAAACGTACTATATTGTCTATATTGTTTGTCATTTTGATTTAAGTAGTGTTAATACTTCAATTATATTTTATATGATAGATAATGCCGGACGCGGATCTAGGGTGTGGATTGGAACCGGAAACCGTCGTACCACCTCTACACCCATCCAACCCCATCCGCTTCCCCATACCACCACATAAAAAGGCATGAATATGTATTTCCTAAAAAGGGGGAGTGGTGTGCATGCGTTATGCTCCCATAACCAAACTCACTCTAAAATAGGTGAAATAGTCGCCTTCCATTTAAAAAGGTTTACAATGGGCTGTACCATACATCAGTACTATCTGTCAATACCATACGCCAGTACCATACGTCAGTACCATACACCAGTATCATCTGCCAGTACCATACGCCAGTAACATATGTCAGTACCATATGTCAGTACCATCAACGTCAGTTCCATACGTCAGTAGCGTACGTCATTATCATATGTCAGCACCGTCTGTCAGTACCGTACGTCAGTATCATATGTCAGGACCATACGTCAGGACCATACGCCAATACCATACGTCAGTACCATACGTCAGTACCACATGTCAGTATCATATGTCAGTTCTATCTGTCAGTATCATACGTCAGTACCATCTGTCAGTACCAAATGCCAGTATCAATGCCAGTACCACATTTCAGTACCATATATCAGTCACATACGTCAGTACCATCTATCAGTACCATATGTCAGTATGTGCCAGTATCATAGGCCAGTACCATAGGCCAGTACCATACATCAGTACCATACATCGGTACCATATCCCAATACCATCTGTCAGTACCATATACCAGTACCATATGTCAGTACCATATATCAGTATCATCTATCAGTACCCTATGTCAATAACTTATGTCAGTACCATCTATCAGTATCAAACGTCAGTATCATGCGTCAGTACCGTATGTCAGTACCATACGTCAGTACTGTGTGTCAGTACCATACGTCAGTACTGTGTGTCCTTTACGTCAGTACCATACATCAGTGCCATATGTCAGTAATATACGTCAGTACCGTACCTCAGTACCATACGTCAACTCCATACACCAGTACCATACGTCAGTACCATGTGTCAGTACCATATGTCATTACCATATGTCAGGACCATAGGTCAGTACCATAGGTCAGTACTATACGTCAGTATCATATGACAGTACCATACATCAGTATCATATGTCAATACAATACGTCAGTACCATACGTCAGTACCTTGTGTCAGTACTATACGTCAGTACCGTGTGTCAGTATTATACTTCAGTACCATATGTCAGTATCATACGTCAGTATCATACGTCAGTATAATACGTCAGTTCCATACGTCAGTACCATACGACAGTACCATACGTCAGTACTGTGTCAGTATTATACGTCAGTATCATGTCAGTATTATACGTCAGTACCATACATCAGTACCATACGTCAGTACCATACGTCAGTACCATACGTCAGTACCGTGTGTCAGTACTATACGTCAGTACCGTGTGTTACGTCAGTACAATACGTCAGTACCATACGTCAGTACCTTACGTCAGTACCATATGGCAGTATTATACGTCAGTACCGTGTGTCAGTACTATACGTCAGTATCATATGTCAGTACTATACGTCAGTACCTTACATCAGTATCATACGTCAGTATAATACGTGAGTACCATACGTGAGTACCATACGTCAGTACCGTGTGCCAGTACCATACGTAAGTACAATATGTCAGTACCATACATCAGTACCATATGTCAGTATTATACGTCAGTAACATATGTCAGTAAAATACGTCAGTACCATATGTCAGTACTATACGTCAGTACCATACGTCAGTACCATACGTCAGTATCATACGTCAGTACCATACGTCAGTTGCATACGTCAGTACCATACGCCAGTACCATACGTCGGTACCATACGCCAGTACCATACGTCGGTACCATACGTCAGTACCGTCTTCCAGAACCATACGTCAGTACCATCTGTCAATACCATGCGTCAGTACTATACGTCAGTACCATACGTCAGTACCAACTGTCGGAGCCATGTGGCAGTACCATCTGGCTTCTGAGTCTGACACTACACTTTCTTTTTTTAAATGCAAGACCCTCTTATACAAGAAAAGTCATACGTTGCAAACGATATTTGTTTCCTCTATATTGTTATTTAGTGTTTCCTTTTTTACTTATTAATATATATATATATAAATAGACAGATTTCTAGCAACAAAGGGAAACTACGCACCTCAAAATATGTTTTCTCTTCTTCAACGATTTTTTCCCTTGTTCTGTGCTCTAGTGATGTTGTAGATTAGTAGCAGTAGTAGTAGTGTTGGTGGCGGAGGCGGCGGCGGTGGCGGTGGCGGTGGTGGTGGCAGTAGAAAAAGCAGTAGCAGTATGGGTAGAAGTAGCAATAGTAGGTGTATTAGTAGGAGTAGGAGTTGTAACAGTAGTTGTAGCAGCAGTAATATCACTACTAGTAGCAGAAGCAGCAACAGAAGCACCAGCACCAGCAGCATAAGCAGCAGCGGTAGCAGCAGTAGCAGCGGCAGCAGCGGTAGTAGCAGCAGCAGCGGCATCAGTGGTAGCAGCGGCAGCAGCGGTAGCATCGGCATTATTAAAAGAAGTAGTAACAGTATTATTATTGGTTAGTAATAGTAGTAGTAAAAGCAGCAGAAGCAGCAGAAGTAGCAGTAGCAGCAGTGGTAGCATCATCATTAGAAGAAGAAGTAGCTGCAGTATTAGTACTGGTTAGTAGTAGAAGTAGTAATGGTAGTAGTAGTAACAGCAACAGCAGCAGCAGCAGCAGCAGCAGCAGCAGGGAATCGATGATTAAATTCATCTCCATAATCAAATGCGGCGTCATTATCGTCTGCAACTTGTTTTATCTAACAACACTCAATTGTTGACAACGGTTAATATTTTCATTAACGGACACAGTACCAAGAGATTTACATAAAACAATACTGTAATTAGAAATGTTTAAAACCTACACTGTGATCCTTTGATGCTTGATTTATCTGGAATTGTGTGACAGTATCTCTCAAACGCTCCCTAATCTTATCTATTATCTCTGGATATTCAAAATAATTAGTTTTAAAACATATTCCTCGGAGGGATCAAAACCTGACATGGCAAATAAATGAAATTTTATTTGAAGCTAAGTAAATATAGCATTAGAGGCGAAAATTGATGAAACTTTATCGAGAAATAATTATTTTATCAAAAAGCAAATAAACCCCAATTAGGCTTGTAAGAACAAACTAAAATCAATTAAGAGAGACCAAAAGATAAATGAAACCCTGAAAATGTAGACGCTTGCATCTAAATTGTCTTGTTCAAATGTAATTCCTAACGGTTGCATTCTTTCTCTCAGAGATGGTCAGATTTCAATTAAGGTAAACTTGTTCGCTCAATTATATATCAATATATACAAAAGCATTCCGAGACTCGTCCAAAATTGAAAGTAATTTAATATCACGTCAGGGAGCTATTAAAACGACGAGTCTATAAGCACGCTTTCTTTCATCTTAAAATGTGGCAGTGTCAATCCAGCAGAAAGATTTTATGTCTACTATATACTCTATAGCGTCTATACACGTGTTGTTATGTGATGTATCACACAACACACGATCTGTGATAGATCGCGTGGTTCCTAAAGATTTACTTATGAGACGTATTCGTTTATTACGATTACGGTAAGACAGGCATATTTCTTTTAATAAGTTAACTTATACTTATTTTGACAGTGATTAAATTCTGTCAAGTGGGTGTTGTTTGACGGCTCATCAACGAATTAGCGTAGGCTTTAAGAGTCGGCCTCCTATAAAGAGGGGAAGGATATATAGACAATTTGCAAACTTTGTCGTATTCTTTCTATCGAAAATATATTCCTATGATCCTTTTGATGTTCGGATATAATTCGATTCATAAAAACGCCGAGTTTACCTCATCCGATGAAATTGAATTGAATGTTGTTTAACGGCTCATCAACACAGTATAGGTTATTTAGAGCCGCCCCAGAGAGAGGGGAAGGATACATAGGAATCCGGGAACCTGTCCTACTCTTATTATCGGATAGATTCCTACGGTTCTTTAACGTGCTCGGAAGATAGACCGATCCACGGGACCGCCCGGTTTACGTCCCCATCCGACGGACGAGGCTAAGGGAAAGTGTTTTTCCCAAGAACACAACGACTGGATGAGGCTAAAGGAACGGGTCTTGCCAAAGGACAAAAAGAATAAAATCCAATAGCTCTACCCGTGATGAGTGACTGGATGAATGTCAGTCAGTCGGCCAATCCGTCAGTCAGTCAGTCAGTCTATTTGTCAGTCAGCGGTCAGTCAGTCAGTCTATTTGTGTCAGTGGTCAGTCCGTCAGTCTATTTGTCAGTCATTCAGTCTATTTGTCAGTCAATGGTCAGTCAGTCGATTTGTCAGTCAGTGTATTTGGACAAAACTTCAAATTAGATGTCATTTTTAGTCTAGAGTTTTTTTTTAATTAAAACCCAAACTTCTGTCTTATTTGCTAAAAGATAAACATCCCCAAATTATGAGGTACGGAGTCTTGAAATATTATGATTAAAGATCAAACGTTACAGACTTTATAGTTGGTGTGTGTGAGGACATTCTAGGCTAACTCCCGTATGAGTGGTAGTATAATAATATACTCGGTAAAAAAAGTTTTGGACCATGGCAGTGTTCGAACCCGTACAATGATCGCTGAACCATGACATTCGACCATAACTCTTATTATCTCAGTTGATAATTCACAATAGATCAACAATCAACAATAATTATCGTTTACTATGAAAGTTTGCGAAAAAATAATAATCTTTTTATTGGTTACTCGAATGTGTCCGTAACTGTTACTTTTAATGGACTTTGCAACATTTTTTACAGACCCTTTGTGTGTTCGCGATATTTTTTTTAAATCAAATCTTGTTTGGAATTTACTGTTTCTGGTACCAAATTATTCGAGTAGGGTAGATCTTGGTTACTAAAAAAAGATACTTAAATTCTGTCCACTAGTTTTATTTTTATATACCCTGGTCCAAAACTTTTTTTACCGAGTATATTTTAAACTGTTGCAGTCAGAATAAAACAACAATATATCGATATTTTCTGAATAGTTTCGTTTATCAACTGTAATAATTCAAAAAAGCAAGTGTTGTTTGACAGCTTGTGTTGTTCAAATATAATACACAAACCGAAGAACGGAGCCAGTCTTTGGTAACACAAATAAATCAAATCATATTACATGTTTTAAATAATTCTTAAGACTGATTCGAACGATAGCGATAATGAACTTCGGACGATAAAGCCCATTGGGACGATGGCGTTTGATGTTTGTCTATGATATTTCTTGTCGTGCCCTTAATGGTTTATTCTCTTGTTGCTCTGGCTTCTGCCAAGTCACTGAGTACCTTCATTGTGGCTTTCTAGGCTATTGTTTTTTTGTATTATATTTACACGAGCATATTTGTGTTTTACTTATATTGCTTATTGATGCTGCCTTGTTGGTTAGAGATTAGATCATGGCGGGGATTTCTTTATTTTCACTGTCCTGTTTTATTGGGATGACAGTAGGGTAAGTGTGAGGTTTGGTGCACCCTAGAAACGGTTTAAACCCCCAGTGGCCTACTTTGCCACTGACCGTTCCAAGGCAGTAGCCCTATTGTCAACCCTTTTGTGTTTGTGATGTCGTTTGCAATTAATATTACTTTTGTCTTCTTGTTTGTCTGTTTGCGTGTTTGTTTCTGTGTTTTGTGGTTGACTGTCCTCCTTGAATGCTACTTTCCCTGTCCGATCTTTTTATATTTCTTTGTGTTTATAGCAGTGCAAAAATATATTAAAGATATCAGGCGTTTTCGATGAAACTCACTATGTTCACATTTGATCCCTTACGAGACGTCTTTAACTGTCTGTCCTTTTCCTCCTCTTTCTTTCTCTTCAGTAATGCATTTCCTATACTTTTCGTTTAAAATGCTTTAGAATGTGTTATGATTGTAAAACTGCCATACCATTTATTTTGTAAACAAACTGTATAGGGACGGGCCGTAACTAATGTTGTAGAACTTGTGGCCCAACCCTTTTGAAAATTAATGTAAATGTTGCAATAAAATATGTTTAAACCATAAACCATTCGAACACATGCACATGAACCTCTGGTTATGTTGCTGTTATCACATTGTATGCCGTTGCGTGTGTGTAATTCTAAGGATATAGTCCTTATATCATTTGAGCCCGAGAAGAATCCCTCAAATGACTCGACATTATGTGTGGACTTTTGTGTGAGTGACTGTTCGTAGTGCTATGTATCTATCTAGTCTACTTGAAGCAGATATAGTGTTGCCACACTGGAATACCACGCCGTAGTACATGCTACCCCACCCAGTCACATTAGTCTGACACTGGGCCAACCAGACGTAGTACTACCCATTGTTTGCGTGTCAAGCAAGCATCGCAAGTAACTACTACCATTTTGTAAAGTTGTTGGTATGACGCGGTCAGGGGACTCGAACCCACGACCTCCCGATTGCTGGTCAGTCACCACTACACCAATGCACTTCGGTTGTATAACATCATAACAGAGTTATAGAGTTATTGCCACATGTGTAATATCATCGGATGTCGTCATGCAATGTTCAACGATAATCTACGAGACGCCCGATTATATTTGTTAAATGATAACATCGCTAGTTACTCCTTATTTTAGTGAATAAACAAATGATGTCATAAGATGAAACGAATCTTACATTAGTGTTCGTTTCATATAAAGTTGAATATCTAAATATTTTACTCGATTAAGCTCGTAAAATATAAACAACATTCAACTCGAAACAAATGTTTTAATGAAAAAAAACTCTCCTCAAAGACCCTCTATATAGATATATTTGACTTTTTAAATTATTGTTAGATTTTATTTATTTAAATCAATGAGGACATCTTCATGTATATCTGTATGTGGCTTGATGGAGTAATAATGTTATTAAGTATACTTTTGAAAAAAACTGACAATCGTTTATCAAAACTGTATCCAGGTGTTAAGGTCATATAATAATGTATATATGGCTATTAAAGTATATGTTTATTCGCGGATTCTTATAAACCCGTGATTGACTAGTACTGTACAACATCTAATTATGAGTAATCCTGTTTCCCTAATGAACTTTTAAGCACATCAAGATTCAAACACACTTGTATATCATAAAAAATACAGATTGTGTAGCTTTAAGTAATGATTTAAATGTACTTTCATACAGTGCCAATGATTCAACGACTCCAAGTCGTTTAACATCTTCGTCTGAGTTCTTATACTGAAGTGGCAATTCAACATATCGTGGCGTTATCGTGGTATTATCCAGTCAATTAACAATTCAAAAATACAAAGAAGTTGTTTTTTTAAAGTAGTACTCAAAAATGTATACTTAAGCAATTCCGCGGTCTGGAATTGTACGTGTCTGCCGAAAGTGAAACTGCAACAATGATTTCGGATACCTTTTGGCGTTTTTGTTCCAGGCACAACGACGCCCCCAAAGATGTAACGACAGTCACGTGATACAGTGCGAATCTAAACTTCCATTAGCGTAATTAATTGTCAAACAATTAACGGCGTAGCTATATAATTTAAAGGGTTAAATAACTACTTATCCGAGACAAGTGTTTTCACACGGAAGCTGCTGCGAAATCTTCCAAATAACTTTCATAAATTGTTTTACTATAATTGTATTTTTCCTAAGTGTACTGTACTGAGAAATATAACTCAAATGTAAAGATAAAATATGGTTACAGCCTACCATTTCAGAATACGATATTCCATTGCATCTGGTCATATAACAGACAACTTTACTTGTTTTATCAAACATGTTTTCTTGTTTATTCTAAGAAAAATGTGTATTGCTTAAACCACAGCTCCGTACACATCAATCGTGAAAACTCGGCCAATCCCGTCATTCTTCGGGATCACGAAGGCATGTACGATATGTTGCGAATGATATAATACTAATTAAATATACACGAAAAGTATCAGTAATTAGTGAAAATGAAGTTATTTCATCTTAGAACAAACTCAGTAAAACAGACTCCACTACGTGTCTGTTGTTTGTGTTCGTCGCTCCCAAGAGATCCCATTTTAAGTGTTACATAAATCGTGATCAAACAGGCTAGGAACATGTTTTATTAATATTGTTTTCTATAAAATAAAATAAAAAATAGAAAAAAGGATTGATTTAAAAAAGAAAGTGAACTAAACTACACTTCATCAATAAGTGCGTGTTTTCATTTTTCAGTATGAATCTCTACTGTGTATACATCCACTTTTTATTGTTGAACTTTTAAAAAGTCACACGCATGCTCATGGATAAACACAGGCTCGTGGATAAATAGAAGATATTTGTTGTTTTGGAGTGAATAACATATTTTATTTCATCGAGAAGTGAGAAAACTTTATATTTTCACGAATGCGGAGCATGAGTGAAAATATGAAAGTTTTCTCACTTCGAGATGAAATAAAATATGTTATTCACGACAAATCAACAAATTTTCTTTTTATTTTATGATTTTACAAACAATTATTTAAGCAATTTCAGTAACTAAACCGTTTTACACAGGCTTCTTTCCTAGTCAAGATGACGTAAGAAAACGTTACATGACGTCACCTTTTTTGAAACCATTAACGTCACAGAAAGAAAGTAGTTAAATAAACACTGGATTTAACAGTATAACAGTAGGAATATCTTGTGTTACTGTGCATGCATTTGTGTTGGTTGTACATTAAAAAAGTAGTCCCGGCAGCTACTGTGGAAATAAAACTCTATATTCCACAGTGTGGAATATCACTTTTATTTCACTGATAAAACACAGTATTTCATTGCTTATCATAAAATAAATAACGTATACATGTGTCAAATCACAGAAATAATAACATCGTTATTAGATATGTGTTCTAATTCAAAATAAAATAAAACATCATAATGTGCTCCAGTTTCATGTAAAATAATGGTTAGAGCTAAATTGGGCCTCATGTTACCATAAGTTTACCATAAGTTTGTGAACTAGTTTTGTTGTTAAATCGTCCATATTGCTATCAATTGTGCATATAGGGCAACACACACAAACCTTGCTCACATATAGCCATGAAATAATGTGTATGAAATATACAACAGTTACCGAATCGGCGAGTTTTACAGATCAGATTAGTTCATAAACAATAATTAAATTGGACGGATTAATAAATAGAATCACCGGTTTACGTCCTCGTCCCATTATCCGAAGGACAAGGCTAAGAGAAAGTGTCTTACATCCAATCTTATTAAAATCAGACCCTTTATCACGCTACGATAATCTACACTACTACGGATCTGACAACACTGCATTGGAGGTCACGTCAGCTTGACCTTACGATTAGCCAATCAGATTTCGGCCTACGCAATTGTTCGGTAGATACTGCTTCACTGCGCATGTCGCGTTTCATTAATACGCTCTGTATTGAAAGACATCCCCGAGAATTGAATTGAATTGAATTGGGTTTAAAGGCGCACCAACACATGAAAAGTTATATGGCGCCTAACAGAAATAAACATGCCATGCTCATCCTCCATTTACATCGAGATAAAATATGGAGAATGGGCATAGAACCTTGCTGCAAATTCTAGTGTAGACACTCCATTTAGCTGGATCCACGTTTATTGCTTTTCTGCTCTAGTGATTTGAGCGAGATGGCATATGCAACAATGCAGGGGTCATGATACAATGTCCGTAACTTTTAGTGTATAAAACACAAAATAATTGCGTTGACAAACATAACACACTAACCATTCTTGAATATTTACTGGGGAAAAAAAGTTTGACGGAATTTAATAGCGGTACAAAACAATGTACCGATTCGTGGGATTGAACCCACACTAAAATTATACTCGCGGGTAATTGTCGACGTCGCTACCAACTGAGCTAAGAGGGCCAGATGTACTATGACTTACTTTTTAGAATATCTAATGTCATAATAATTTCGGTGGAATATATATTTTCAAAACACAGGACAGCGCCTATGATTTTCTTCGTGTTTTTGATGTAAAACATGCCATTTAGTGCATTTCTTTGAATGTGTCGTGCAATAACACACGAATAATATCTTTATTCGGATCTATGTGTTTTATGTGGATTTTGGTTTGTTCAGTTCACTCGAACGGCATCTGAAGTGCATATGAAACGCACGATTTCATTGGTTGAATTTAGTTGATCTTCTCATGAATATTGATTAAATAAAATGTCGATCTGACGTGACCTCCACTTCAGTATTTTAAGATATGATTTTAATGAGATTGTCTTACACCAGACCACTCTGACGTGTGTGTGTGTGTGTGTGTGTGTGTGTGCGTGCGTGTGTGTGTGTTTCTCCACCATTTAACCGATAGGACAAGAAATCAATAACGTTTCGCTATATATAACATCGGGGCGCCGTGGTTTAGTGGTAGTAAACATCGGGTGCCGTGGTTTAGTGGTAGTGTAGTCTATATCATCTGCGACGCTTGCTTGTTTTCAAGACAAACGTCTAGAACAGTTCTTCTAAACATGTTTGAAGTTTGCCGAGATTATGGTATCGCTTCTGATTGGCTGATGCAGTTGCACTTTCTAGCGAAGATATACAGAACGGCAGAAAGACACTAAATTAATAAATAAACAAACATTATATCGATGAACTAAATGTGGATTGTCAAAAATACTATAATAAAAAATAATAATTACAGGCTCGTGTTGGTTTTCTTCTGCACAACGGGTACGTTTGAATTTACAAATTAACAAGACTAGTCGTAGCGGAGCGCCGTGGTTTAGTGGTGAACATCGTGGCGCCGTGGTTTATTTGTAGTGAATATCGGGGCGCCGTGGTTTAGTGGTAGTGAACATGGGGGTGCCGTGGTTTAGTGGTAGTGAACTTCGGGGCGCCGTGGTTTAGTGGTAGTGAACATAGGGGCGCCGTAGTTTAGTGGTAGTGAACATAGGAGCGTCGGGGTTTAGTGGTAGTGACATCGGGGCGTCGTGGTCTATGGTAGTGAACATCGGGGCGCCGTGGTTTATTGGTAGTGTTATCCTAACCGAAATGTTGCTGGATCAAGACTACTCTTGTGTTGATAATCGGTTCAACAACAATTATATCAGGTAATACATGTCCTATAAATCTCTTGACAAAGTCGTAGTTTATAGCTATCTTTTGCTGTAACTTTCTTAAAGGGACACATGGCAATCTTGAGGTTTGAAAAACTCGCGGCGTCCCTTTAGTTTTTCTACATAACTTGCATTTTTTTCAATCATTAATATTGATTATAAGAAAAGTATAAAGCAACTTGTTTTTACAAATTACGGACTGTTGATAATAGTGCACTAATACTATATTCAAGTAAAAAGATCAAAAATATATTTCAATATTATAGGTTTAAAGTCATAATGATACTGGATTAACAAACCTCGAGGCTGATTTTAATGCTTTGTGTCCCTTTCAGATATGTAGGTAAATTCCATTGCTTTCTATTAATTAGATTAATATAAGCTTGCAATTGGTGTTACCTTCTCAAAATAAAGTATGTCATTTATCTACGTTTGATAGGTGGGAAATAGCAAAGTCAAAGGCTTATGGTTTTATTTCCAACAACTGTAGAATACCAGTTCGAGCTGAACTTCTTTTTGCCGGGGTTTATTTGTATATGTTAACTAATTGATCCTAATTGACTATATCTTCAAACAATAAAAATAGATAAAACCAGGCCTACGGCCATTGGTATCGATGATCTGTAAGACCCTACCACCAGGTCGTTAAATACATAAACTCATTGGAAATAGTTTATTTCATAAGAATCAACTTCAACTTCCGTGTTATTACTTACTGAAGGAGAGCACCTCCGTACTCGAGGGGTTAACGAGATGGCGTTGTAATCCTCGCCTCTCACCGCTGTGGGCTCGAATCCCACTGGGAGCTCAACTTTGTAAGTGAGAAAGTGTCGATTCTTACGGATGGCGGGAGGTATACGTTACTGGTTCTATCCAGGAATAAGTTGGTGGTCTGCCTCCGACACAAAAAAAATCGACTTTCATACATAGCCTAAAATGTGCTGGAAAATGACGTTAAACGCCAAACAAATAAACAAATACTTACTGGTGGACGAGATATGAAAAGCATCAATATACTAAAAACCGTAGGCCCGAGTGTTCGATGCTTTTAATTTTGATCCCTGAATCTACGGATATGATAGTATATGAATGAAACCGACGTTATAAATTGTCTCATTAGAGTTATTACCCCTCGCTTCGAAATTTTAAAAATCTCGTGAATCCACGCGCAGTAAAGCTTCTAAAAGTCAATTCAGCTGAAAATGATGAAACTTGAAGGGGAACTTAACTTTTAATCAAGTAAAATTGTCACAATCTTCCATATCACGTGTTTAATTTTTTTTTTTTAAAAATGGCTGCCGTTTTATTTTTATTTGATGTTGGCGGAAAATGACGTACTACTTTCCGTTGTCATGTGTTGGTATGAAAAGAAGTCGGCGGAGGTAAATACCCACTCTGCTCCTCCACTGGGGTATGTTCTGGTAAATGTTAGAACGAGGCCAAAATAAAATAAAATTAATAAAATTTGTCCAAAGCTCATTTCCCAATTATTTCGCTTTCATCAAACTGTGCAATGTTTTGGTGAAGATGAGATGACGACCCATAGTTTATTAGATAATGCCAATAACGACAACATTCTGCGAGCAGACGACTTTGACCTGTGCGCACACGATTTTGAACTCTGTTCAAATCCTCTCATTTGATAGAGCACTGGCTTCATTTAACAACGCTAACTAACTTAAATCTTTTATTGTTTTCTAGCGGCTAGGATCAATAAGTTTCATGTGAATTTCAACTGGGCATTTGGCCAAGTTTTCTCTGACCACTCTGAGACTCTAGTTAATTACATATCGACTTTAAACTGGACGTTAGTGGGCTTGATTAGGTCTATTAAAGTCGGCAGAATTTGAGAGATATTCCCTGCAAGCGGTTGCGTGGCTGTTTTTGCCGTTCATTAAGACTAATTTACATGTAGAGGCGTGGGATTAAATACGGCAATTACATGACGACTAAATCGTTCACTTTATGAATAAATATCTGTAGATGTAGCAGATATAATAGGTACCATTGGTCCTTACTGCAATATAGACACATTTTTCTTAAAGCTACAAAAACATTATTTAAATCACAGATTGTCCGGACTCCAGTTCTTACACCAAATTCCATACATGCGTTTCGCTGCGGAGTAAGGAAGACCCACGTCGATTTTGTGGTCAACATGTCAAAGGTCAATGTGACCTTAAGAAGTACATTGGCTCTCCTGTCTCATTTGAATTACAGGAAGGTAGTTCATGCTGACCTAAGACAGACACGTGTCATTTCTACACGGGAGTAATATTCTCAGCTCGACGTTATTGTGTGTACGTCATGCAAGTTGTACAAATACTCTGTGTGTGTTTTTGATATGCGCGATTATCCTTAAAGTACCAATACTGCCAAAACAGCATACATACACCGTTTTTAAACCTACTGACGACGAGGTGTATATATATATATATAACTTACATATTTTGACAATCCAAACTCTATAGACACAATTTAAACGGCTTTAACCAGTCGGGGCCAAACCCCAAAATTGGATCGTCGAATTAATTACCAACTCATAATTCATTTTACGCAT
Source organism: Cyrtodaria siliqua (assembly GCA_037043455.1). Taxonomy (NCBI): domain Eukaryota; kingdom Metazoa; phylum Mollusca; class Bivalvia; order Adapedonta; family Hiatellidae; genus Cyrtodaria; species Cyrtodaria siliqua. The sequence goes on from JAWPHD010003077.1 coordinate 74,362, forward strand.
ATTCAGTCACGGGTATTTTAAGAACCAGTTAATAAACATATATTTCTAATCGGCATAATATACATTATTATATGACCTGAACACCTGGATAGAGTTTTGATAAACGGTTTGTAGTGTAATTTTGTTGTTATTTGGCGGGTTAGTTTCTTTATGGTTTATAGTACCGCCTGTCGTTAATGGGCGCAATACGATTGATTGTCCGCCTATATATATTTGTGTGGATAGTCTTCTATATTTTGGATTATTTCATATTATTATTGCATCATATATATTCATAAGTAGTGTGTAAGATTATAACATGTAGATTTAAGGTTATAATTATGTAGCTTTAAGGGTAATGTGTGTTAGAAAAAAAAATCAACTTCAAAAGTAACCTTCTGTAAAAAATAAAATTTAAAAAAATATTCGAAAGGAGGCGAAGTCCCCTTGCTTTTGACGTTCAGCATATACATAGTAGTGCTAGGACTGGTCGGCCTGGTGTCGGTATAAATGTGACATGTGTCCACAGCATGGTATTCGCTGTGGCAACACTGTAAATGAGAGCATTGAAATCACTGCTACAAGTAAACACCGCACCGCCTTTCTTTGACTAAAATATTAAATCCTTATACATATATACATTAATATCTTAATATAGTGGTCAGTTTGTTCTAAGGACTCAACGTGTGATAAAATTGGCGCTCACACATTTCTCTTAACTCCTCACCCTTCGCGCAGAAACAAAACTCATTTTTCAAATCCAATAACACCGTTCCAAAACGGCGTCCAGAATAATTCGAGAATTCCAGAATTTAACGTCCTGGAATCTACTGCAGGCCAGGGTCAGTGATATGGCCAGTGCTTATTGATCAAAATTATTGATTTTAACTTCTTCTTCAGAGTTTTATACCACGCACGATTTCATTATATTTAATGTTCAATTATGAGTAGTTGCCAAGGCGACCATAAATGATAGATTTGCTTATATGAAACTGATTATCTTATGTTTCAAGTTTATGAGCAGGCGCTACTGGTCAGTGCGGTATTGACGTTTATTCTCCCGCATTAAAAGAAATTGAAGATGATATTTCGCGTGATTTTGTTGTCCTTATTCCGTCTTAGAATTCTGTGCATGACTGGTTGCCAAATAAAGATATTAAATTCCGTGGTAGTAGGAAATTGTGCGGCCCCGGTCAGGCTAGAATTCCGTGACAGAATTATTAACAAGGCCCGATAAATAGATGTTTTCATTAAGTAATGTTGCCATAAAAATGTCATTTCCTCACGGTGTGCCTGTTTTAACAAGGAGAAATAGTTAAAAAGAGTAATGCTTTTGTTTATATATATATATATATATATATATATATATATATATATATATATATGTGTGTGTGTGTGTGTGTGTAACTGTAAGTATCAAACTAGTTTTATAAGCGTGTTTGCTAACATTGGACAAATATAATACTTATGAGTTGTACCAGTAATTGAAGGTCATCTCGTTATGTTTTCGTTGACCATTCTAGGATTCAGTCATGTAGACTGATTATGTCTCCCCTACTTTGTGGAGGGGAGACACATTGTGTTTGTGTCGTCTGTCGTCTGTATGTCACAAACCTTGTCCGGACTAGTTCTCCTGAACTTGCAGGGATGATCAGTACCAAGCCTAGTTGCACATATCGTCGCCGTGTTCCAGTTGAGTGATTTTTAGTTGAGTTATGACCCTTTAAAGGTTTTAATACACAAACATTGTCCGGACTAGTTCTCCTGAACCACTGGCCGGATTTCAAAGAAACTTTGCACGGAACATCAATACCAAGCCTAGTCATGCATGTCATCGCCGTGTTCCGGTTGAATGATTTTTGGCAGAGTTATGGCCCTTTAAACGTTTTAGTATACAGATATTGTCCGAACTAGTTCTCCTGAACCCCTTGCCGGATTTCAACGAAACTCTGTAGGGATGATCAGTACCAAGCCTAGTTATGTATATCATTGCTGTTCTGTTTGAATAATTGTTGGCAGAGTTTTGGCTGCTTAAATGTTTTAATACATAGACCTTGTCCGGACTAGTTCTCCAGAACCCCTGGCCGGATTTCAACGATACTCTGCGGAGATGATGAGTACCAAGCCTAGTTGTGCATATCTCTGCCGTGTTCCGGTCGAATGATTTTTGGCGTAGTTAGGTTTTAATACAAAAACTTTGTCAGGATTAGTTCTCCTGAACCTCTGTCCAGATTTCAACAAAACTTGGCAGTGATGATAGGTACCAAGTCTTACTGTGCATGTCGTCGCCGTGTTCAAGCTGAATGATTTTTGGCAGAATTATGGCCCTTTAAAGGTTTTAACACACAAACGTTTCCCCGACTTGAACCGCTGGACGGATTTCAAACTGTACCAAGCCTAGGTGCTCATATCGTCGCTGTGTTCTGGTTGAATGATTTTTGGCAGAATTGTGGCCCTTTTAAAGGTTTTAATACATAAACTTTGTTCGCACTAGTTCTCCTGATTCCCAGGCCAGATTTCAACGAAACTTGGCAAGGATGATCTGTACCAAGCATATTTGCGCATATCTTCGCCATGTTCCGGTTAAATAATTTTTGTCGGAGTTATGACCCTTTAAAGGTTTTAATACAAATTTGTCCGGACTAGTTCTCTTGAACCCTTAGCCGGATTTCAACGGAACTTGGCAAGAATGTTCAGTACCAAGCCTAGTTGCGCATATTGTCTTTGTGTTTCACGTGAATGATTTTTTTGCGGATTTATGGTCTTTTCCCCAGTGGGGGAGACATCTGTTTTTAATAAAAACAACCTCTAGTTGCTACATGTTTTCGTTGACCATTCTAGGACTCAGTCATGTAATCTATTTGCTATGTTTTCTTTGAGCATTCTCGGACTCAGTCAAGTGGAATTATTGCATTGTTATCGTTGACCATTCTAGGACTCAGTTATGTAAACTATTTGCTATGCTTTCGTTGACCATTCTCGGACTCGGTCGTGTAGACTGATTGCTGTGTTTTATTTGACCCTTCCCGGTCTCAGTCATGTTGACTGTTATGTTTTCTTTGACCATTATCGCCGTGTAGTGCGAGTTATACCCAGGTGCCCGCCCGTGCAAGAAAATTGTCCGGAGAGCCACCTGGGAACTTTCTCCGCCAATCGAAGCTGGAATGTCGCCATATGACCTCATCTGTTGGTGCGACTATAAACTACAATTCAATTCCAGTCTATGTGTAGCAATGTACCACGCCGCAGACACATGTCGTGATACCCCATGTCAACCAAGCGAGCTACTAGTACCATTGTTATGAAGTGTTTGGTATGATCCGGTCGGGGTTTGAACCCAGGACCTCACGCAGACGAGGCGGACGCTGTACCACTAAACAACAACATATTATACTCCAATAAAAATAATTATAAATCATCAACATCATCATCAGCAGCAGCAGCAGCAGCAGCAGCAGCAGCAGCAGCAGCAGCAGTAGCGGCGGTATCATCATCATCAGCAGCAGCAGCAGCAGCAGCATCATCGTCGTCATCGTCGTCGTCGTCGTCACCACCACCACCACCACCACCTTTATTCTAATCTCTTACACTTTTTATAAAATTATACAGAAATTCCTCTTTAATGTTGTAGCTATGAGCATTTTTTCTAGACTTATAATTTCGTAACTTCGGAAATATTCGATTTCCTTTAGGTTAAATTAGCTCTTAAAGCAATTTGGCCTTTAGAGTGGTTGTCAGACCAAATAAATAAAATGGACATGAATTGTTCTTAACGGTTTACTGGCCATTTCAATTTTAGCGACATTCTGTCTAACGAACAAAATTCGACCTGTAGGTCAGTTTTGACGAATGTCCGCGTAATTACCCCTTCAGCTTTGCACGACTTTGCCTGGGCAACGAGTGGATGAATACCAAGTCATAAGTGTTCGTAAGCTGATAAAAAAAATAAGTTTAGCATGTAAATAGCATATAAATCCCGTTGACCAGATTCTAAAATATGTGTAGAAGCGGTCATGGGCAATATAACTTACATAATTATCAGTTATATTAAGGGAATAAGTCTCAAAAGAAATATGCGATGAAAACGTGTAGTAATTATAACTTCGCTCTTATTTTAATGTAAAGGGAGGTAATTTCTCAAATGGTAAACTTTGATTATCTTTATAATGGCAAGGAAATTGTGGATTGTGTTAGCGGTTTTTATAACTTGAGACCCATAACAGTTATTTTGTAATGTTTAATCTTCCTCTTTACTTTATTTGTATTTTTAAATGTGAAATAGAATGTTTTAACTAAATGGGAGATAACTCTGATACTTACATTGGAATGCAAAAAGTAAGTGAAAAAGAAGCTCAACATAAGTTATGCCGATGATTTAAAATACAATATAAAATAATATTTCATTTATTTAAGCTAGATGTGCATTCATTTTTTTTTTGTCAGTATATATATATATATATTATATATTTATAGTATTCGGTTTTCTGACGCATGCGCAAAAAACTCAATGACATAACTTCCGGCCAAAGGATCATCCCTGCAAAATAATATTATCCAAAAGGAAGCATTGTGATTGTAATTTTGAAGGATGCTTGAAATAAGATGTCCTTTCCGTATAGCCTGATTACCTCCGTGGTCGAGAGGATAAAGACGCTGAGATTGAAACCTTCTCGTCTCTCACCGCTGCAGGTTCGAATCCCTCTGGGAACTCGACTTGTGAGAAAGTGTCGATTGTAAATTATTACGGATGGCGGGAGGTATACAGTACTGGTTCTACTCAGGAATAAGGGGGTGGTCTGCCTCCATCACAACAAATCGACCGTCATACATAGCCTAAAATGTGCTAGAAAATCACTTTCAACACCAAACAAACAAATAATATAAGAATATTTGTTAATATCTAAATATTACAATATTTATCATTTTACATTAAATCTATAGACAATAATTGTACGTAGGGAACTATATAGGAAACCTGTTTGATTTAATTAAGAACAAACAAAACATAACAACACTACTGAAACTTTGCAATAACCTAATTGTAAAGTGCATCTAATATATGAAACATGTTATAGAACTTAAATTGTTCCTTTGCCTGATTTAATTGTTATTGTTTTCCTTTTGATTTTAAGATCAAGCAGATAGTTTAATAAGTCTTTTAATTAAAATGACGATGTTTGTGCGTTTTAATTGGAATTTTGTTGGCTTTTTATGGCGCACTTTATTGCCGAACATTAGAATTTAATTAAGCACCTAGCGAACTCACTTTTTTAATTTTATATTTTTGATTGATGTCTTTCAAAAAATAAATTTATATTGCGGATTGTTTCAAACAAACGGTTTACACGCATTTTTAACATTGGTGGAGGGGATTTTATTGTTGGAAGTGCCTGTTATGTCATTCATTAAGTTCAGAGATTTAGAGCACCATAAAATGCATGTAATTACACTATAGTAATTAATGATTTCGTTAATTAAGTTAAGGAAGGAGTATACCATCTTTAAGATAATTAGAATTGTGTATGTCCATGTACATGCTTATTTAAGTCAAGGTAGGATTTCGCGAGCAGTTATATGTTAATTATATGTGTGTGTGTGTGTGTATATATATATAAACATCTGGCTACTCATGAACATACTCGAGAGACTGCTGGCTGCACACGAACATATTCAGACAATGTTGGCTACTCACGAACATACTCAGAGACTCCTGGCTATTTAAGAACATAGAGATTTTTGGCTACTCAGGAACATAGTCAGCGACTGTTGGCTACTCACAAACATACTCAGAGACTGCTGGCTACTCACGAACATGACATAGACTGCTGGCTACTCACGAACATAGTCAGAGACTGCTGGCTCCTCAAGAACATAGTCAGAGACTGTTGGTAACTCACGAACATAGTCAGAGACTGCTGGCTGCTCACGAACATAGTCAGAGACTGTTAGCTACTCCGAACATAGTCAGAGACTGTTGGCTACCCACAAGCATACGCAGAGACTGATGGATACTCACGAACGTACTCAGACTGCTGGCTACTCAAGAACATAGTCAGAGACTGCTGGCTACTCAGAAACACAGTCCGAGACTTTTGGCTACTCACGAACATAGTCAGAGACTGACGGGTACTCACGAACATACTCAGAGACTGCTGGCTACCCAAGAACATAGTCAGAGACTGCTGGCTACTCACGAATATAGTCAGAGACTTTTGGCTACTCACGAAAATGCTCAGAGACTGTTGGCTACACACGAATATACTCAGAGACTGCTGGCTGCTCACGAATATTGTCAAAGACTCCTGGCTACTCACAAACATAGTCAGAAACTGCTGGCTACTCACGAACATATTCAGAGACTCCTGGTTACTCACGAACATAGTTAGATACTGTTGGCTACTCAAGAACATTATCAGAGAATGCTGGCTACTCACGAACATAGCCAGAGCCTGGTGGCTACTCCCGAACATACTCAGAGACTTCTGGCTACTCATGATCATAGTCAGAGACTGTTGGCTACTCGCGAACATAGTCAAAGAATGTTGGCTACTCACGAATATAATCAGATCAGAGACTGCTGGCTACTCACGAACATAGAGATTGCTGGCTACTCATGCACATACTCAAAGAACGCTGGCTACTCACGAACATAGAGACTGCTGGCTACTCACGAACGTACTCAGACACTGCTGGATACTCAAGAACATACTCAGAGACTACTGGCTTTTCACGAACATACTCAGATACTGCTGGCTACTCACGAACATAGTCAGAGACCGCTGGCTACTCACGAACATAGTCGGAGATTGGTGACTACTTACGAACGTACTGAGATACTGCTGGCTACTCATAAACATAGTCAGAGACTGCTGGCTACTCATAAACGTAGTCAGAGACTGCTGGCTACTCATAAACATAGTCAGAGACTGCTGGTTTCTCATAAACGTAGTCAGAGACTGCTGGCTACTCATAAACATAGTCAGAGACTGCTGGTTTCTCATAAACGTAGTCAGAGACTGCTGGCTACTCATAAACATAGTCAGAGACTGCTGGCTACTCATAAACATAGTCAGAGACTGCTGGCTCTCATAAACATAGTCAGAGACTGCTGTCTATTCACGAACATTCTCAAAAGAGTAAGGGTAATCACTCTGAAACGCTTAGAATCGGTTACGTATTATGGAATTGAATCTGTTATGCATGTTCGTACGAAACCAGTATACATTAAAACATTTAATAATATATGCTGATTGTTGTTATTTTTTGTTTGTTTGTTTTTGTTTTATTAAATATGTTCACAAATTAAGCGAGGAAGTGTAGATTCTTACGGATTGCGGGAGGTGTAAATACAGGTTCTACCCGGGAAAAGTGGGTGGTCTGCGTTCACCACAAAGCAATGTCATATAAATTAAAATCTTATATGTGTTGAAAACGCCATACAAACAAACAAATAAACAAACAAACAAACATATACAAACTATTCAAAAATATAAGCACCAAAAGATTTAAACGTTCAGGTGTTAAAACTAATACGGTGTTATGTCTAATGTGTTTTTTAATGTAAATTACTCCTGAAGTGAATTGTATTTTTCTATTAAGATATTTAACATATATCATGCCATTTAGGTTTCATTAATTTACCAGCGAGTTTCTCGCGGAGATGAATTTAAATCCTTGTTTTATTAAATAACGAAATGGAACTTTTGAAATATATTACAAAATTTGATTTATTTTTACTGAAAAGAAGGCAGTTTCATAAAGCCGCTTTCAATTTAATATGATGTACCAGGTGGATATAGAGACGTTCAAAATAATTCGAGCGTCTCTGCGGCCGGGATAGTAAAGACTCTGCATCTAAAACTTGCTCGTCTGTCACCGCTACATGTTCGAATCCCACTGGAAGCTCGACTTGTCAAGTTAGAAAATGGTGATTCTTTAGGATGGCGGGAGATATACAATACTGTTTCTACCCGGGAACAATGGGGTGGTCTACTTCTACCTCACACGAAAAATGACCGTCATATATGGCCTAACAGGTGATAAAAATGGCGTAAAACACCATTCAAACAAACAATCAATCAAAATAATTCGCACTCTTAGTACATATAGAGTTTAATTCTCACTCTTAGTACATGTAGATTTTAATTCGCACTCTTAGTACATGTAGAGATTAATTCGCACTCTTAGTACATGTACTCGCACTCTTAGTACATGTAGAGTTTAATTCGCACTCTTAGTACATATAGAGATTAATTCGCACTCTTAGTACATGTAGAGATTAATTCGCACTCCTAGTACATGTAGAGATTAATTCGCACTCTTAGTACATGTAGAGATTAATTCGCACTCTTAGTACATGTAGAGATTAATTCGCACTCTTAGTGAACGTAGAGTTTAATTCGCACTCTTAGTACATGTAGAGTTTAATTCGCACTCTTAGTATACTGAAAGGAAAAAGAAACGCAGGGTGCGTATTTCCGCTATATATTGCATATACTGCACACTTAATTCCATATATATTCCAAGGAAATCTCAAGATGTTTTGTAAAAAAAAAAAGTGCAGTTAGTTAGAGAAAGGACACAACTGTGATGTTGTAGACGTTTTAATCACAGTACACGTTGTAACAAGAAATTCATAAATGCTGAAGTTCCTCTTTGAAAAATTGAGCCAGTTCAGTACTGTATTTAATGTTAAGTGATTGCAACATTTAAAGCCTAAGTTTGCTCACCTGCTTGAGCCAAATGCGCATTCTGACGATAATGAAACTTTAAAGGGGTAACCATTGGTGTGTTCAGTGCTGTTTAAACCTTCTTTCTAAAAGGACAGGCCTAATGTCGCCCTGTACCATTCGATTAGCAGTAGCATATTAAACATACAATATATAGCGGAAATACGCACCCTGCGTTTCTTTTTCCTTTCAGTATACATGCAGAAACAATGGTGTTGGCGTGAAGGGTGCGGAGATTGACCGAAATCTGATTCAATTATATGTATGTATATATAGTCTTGATCATCTTTGACGCTTGATTGTAAATACAAACGTCTTGACCCTTTGACGCCGGAACCACATGTCATTGTAGTATTTTTGACTATCCACATTTAGTTCATCGATATATTGATGAAGTTACCCTCTGTGTTTATTTATTAATTTATTATCTTTCTGCCGTTCTCTATATCTTAGATAGAATATGCGTCTGCCAATCAGAAACTATACCAAAATCTCGGTAAAATGGCAGCCGCCTCAAAAACACAATTACAAGAAAGGGTCTAGACGTTTGTCTTCAAAACGAGCAAGCGTCGCAGATGATCTAGACTTTTCTTGTCACATCATGGTATGTATATTGTATGTCTACTTAAATCAACACATAGTTAATTAAATATTATTCACCTGTTATATATATAGCCGCAAGTATGATTAATTATAATTACAAAGATAGTGAGAAAACCGTCATTCAAAACCAATATTAAAAGATATTTAATAATAAATCCTTGTAAACACGTGTATGACAGGTAATTTTATTCATTTTCATTATTTTTGGTAATTTCACTTATTTTTTGGTAATTTTACTATATTTTGGTAAATGTATTATGTTTTTGATAATTTTACTGATACGAGATGAAAATGTTGACACGTAATCTTTGCAATCGTTTTTTTCCACCTAGCGTTAGGGTTATATTTTTTACCGTAATTTCATTTTTCATGTTCATATCTTTTCACGCACAATATGGCCTTATTTGTGTGTCAACGTGCCGTAAAACATTATTTATTTATTCATTTTTTCCTATAGTAGTATTCTTTATTTCCTCCATGTATAGCAGAGCGTATATATTACACTTACACACAACTAATAACATAGAAGAACAATGAGAAGGCGTATCTATATATATATATATAACACCTTACATAAATCAATTACAATTCATCACAATTTCCTTAACATATCATATTATATTCACAGGAGTCAAATATCATATAATGTGAATATGCTTGCCTATTAAACCACCACGGATTTTCTAGACGAAAACTATTGTGAATATAGTATATTAGTCTAATTAAAGCAGGGTCCAAATGATCATTACATGAAAAATGCTTATTACTAAATGCAGGCAATTCTCAAGTTTTTACGTCTGTGTGATCAAGATCGATTCAGGATGTTTTGGCACCAAACCTGTTCGACACTTAGACGAATCGGCATCTAGACGTTTCGGCATCAAACCATTTCGGCATCTATTTTAATTTTTACCCTAGACGTTTCGGCACCTATTTATATTTGAGTATTATAATGAAGTAAAGAAGTTAGGAAATTAAATATTTTCTATAAGATCACTTGTAATTCATTTAAAATGCAAAGTTGATTGCCTTTACGGCAACTCCGAAGCGGTTTTGAGCCTGAATACAACTAAAACATGCATGAACATAAATAGGGCCCATATGATAATTACTTTTGTAGCATGGTCACTGAAATTCCCTTTGTAATAGCTCAGGTGTAATTCGTTTAATTGAAAATACTTGAATATGTTCCCTTTAACATGTATAATAATGTATACCTAAGGCCAATAAAAACTTGTCTGTATTCATACAGTATCTTTAATTCTTCACTTAACCTTCCTGTCATCTCCATATCGACGACTACAGGTATGTGACTTGAACAAAGCCTCCACAAACTAACCCATTATTAAAAATCGTCTACATATAACGCATGCGTTTTACTTTTCTTGTTAATAGTTATTAATAGTTGCAATTCAATTGCTGACTACTTTAACTTAGTTTGTCAAACTACAAGACACGCAGTCCCAGTAAATGAAAACACTGACAGTCAAACTACAAGACACGCAGTCCCAGTAAACTACAAGACACGCAGTACCAGTAAATGAAAACACTGACAGTCAAACTACAAGACACGCAGTCCCAGTAAACTACAAGACACGCAGTCCCAGTAAATGAAAACACTGACAGTCAAACTACAAGACACGCATTCCCAGTAAACTACAAGACACGCAGTCCCAGTAAATGAAAACGCGTACTGGCGGTCTGTATTACCAGTGTGCTTGCATTCTTCACCAAAAACCGTTTCTAAGTAAAATTTTCAATATGCTTTTTATCATAACGATCAATACGTTTATAACTTTACAAACATGACATATAAGTTTAGAAGCATGACATATACATTTACGTTTGATAATATAATCACGTTTTGTTGATTTCATAGGTAACTTACGGACCCGCAGGACCGGGTGTATTAATCGTTTGATTATAAATAGTATGTAACTATATATTTGTTAACACATGTCACTATAATAAATAAGTTACTTGCTTACAACTTATCACGCGCAGTCAATCACTCGCACATTATAGTGATTATAATATATGTATAATTAAAAATAGTGTGAATCATTTTTACAATAATTTCCAACATGTCAAGTTTAGTTTCAAAATAATATGCATATCTGATCTCGAGGACCATTCGGGATGAACTCATTGTAAAGTTGTAATCCATTAATTTCTTTTATTGCATTTAATAGGTTTTGTCTCAATACAAATACAAATCTTGTATTCACTCAGTTCATACATATCGAGGAAGCGTTAACTAAACACTAATGCATAGTATATAATAGTAAGTTTTCTACTACTAAATATAGATATAATAATCGAACAGGAAAAGCAACATTCAAGGACGACAGTCAACCATAAACACACACAGAAACAAAGAACAAATGTAAAGATGAATAAATGATTAATAAAATGCCAAAAAAGACATCACAAACACAAAAGGGTTGGCCATAGGGATACCGCCTTGGAACGGTCTGTGGCTGGGGGTTTAAACCAGGTTTTAGGGTGCACCAAACTTCACACTTACCCTACTGTCAACCCAATAAAACGGGACAGTGTAAATAAAGAAATCCCCGCCATGAACTATTCTCTAGGTTATAATAGCGTAAATGAGTCTCCATTGCCCTTCCATAGTAAAGTTAAAATGTTGACAACCTGTTAAAAACTCAAACCTGGTTAGAATTCTGGGAAACTAACTTTATCATGCAAATAAACATGTCTGCTATTAAACATCAACAAGGAAACAGGGGGTTTAATACCTTCTAAGAAACATTTCTTCAGTTGTATACTAACACCGGGTCAACGGTCAAAGCTATTTTTACCCCTTGCAATTTCGTACCCTGTCTACTTTCACTTTTGAAATTTATATCAAAAACTGTCAAAACATGATGAGCTCCCTTTTCAATTATCAACAACATGTCCAGAACACAGTTACAGCCAAAAATTAACAGGAAATTGCACTGAAAAAAGGTTTTAAAGAAAAAAAAGATTAGCACTCTTTAATACAGAACTACTTTCGATGCACCAGGCAAGCACATCCGGCTGATTTAGTGGAATTAAACCTCTAACCAACAAGGCAGCATTAATAGGCAATATAGTAAAACACAAAGATGCTCGTGTATATATAAATACAAAAATAAATAGCCTAGAAAGCCACAAAGAAAGTACTCAGTGACTTGGCAGCAGCCAGAGCAACAAGAGAATAAACCATTGAGGGCGCGACAAGACAAGCCTGCAGACAAACATCAAACGTCGCCGTCCTTTTGGGCTTTAGGTAGACTTCATCATAGGGTCTAAGTTACACATCGGATATTTTTCAGAGCGACTGAAAGAGAACAGTTTTCCAAGTATTGATATTGCAGTATAACATTGTTTCTTTAAATCCGGTATTTCTCTGCTTAATTTCCAAATACACACGGTCCAGACTTATTAAATATAATTTCACATGGTATATGATTGAACTTAAGGTTTACTCTTGAAAGCCTTTGGTTCGATTCCAGATCGTACGCATTATTTTTCAAAATTTGTTTCCATGAATACTTCGACGGAGTATTAGCCGTTGCTACAAAACTCTCCAGTAAATAATAGATATTATATTTTTTAAGCAGTCTGTATATATCTGGAATAAAACCTAACACTTTATTGTCGTTATTTAAGAAACTCATCAATCTATTTGTAAATATCTGTTTCGCGAGATATTTATTAGCTAATCTACACAATTGGCCAAAAAACTGAATTCTTTTTAAATCGATAACGGTTTCAACTGGTGGAATTCCAAGAGCACTTAAAGCTACATCTTTGCTTATATGTAGGCAGTTTTTGAATATATTTGGTACAGAATATTTGCGACCTCTCCAATTCTAACACATTGGAACATGTTAGCAAATTCCACAGTTCACACCCATACAATGCTTGGGACAGCACGATTGTGTTGTAAATTGTCAAGGAAGTTAACGGATTGAGCCCATGCGGGTGAATGCCGCTAATTATCAGATTTTACCTCTTAATTTGGTATTACACTCTTGGATTTATTCGCTTATGTTCATATATGTATCAATACGAATACCAAGATGAGTATAGACTTGGTTGGCACCAAGAGTTCCCTGCCTTGAGTTTCGAGCAAATTCAGCCTGTGTTTCATTATAGACTATTACACTTTTTAACATTGTAATCCATTCGCCATTGCCTAACATAAGTATTGTATATATCAACCTCATTTAAATCATTTTTTGATAATGATATAAGGAGTATGACTGGTACAGAAACAAATACCTGGGGTTGTGCCTTATGTTCACTCTACGTGACTTCGTGTGACTTACTATGCCTTCCTGTGACTTCCTATGGCTTTATGTGACTTCCTGTGACTTATGTTCATTCTTTTTGTGACTTCTTATGACTTCATGTGACTTCCGGTGACTTATATGCGCGTCTTCCTGTGACTTCCGATGACATTCATGTAACTTATGTGCACGTGTTCCTCTGACTTCCGGTGACATCCTGTGACTTTCGGTGACTTCCTATGACGTAAGTGCACATTTTACTGTGATTTCCGGTGACTTACTGTGAATTATTTGCAGGTCTTTCTGTGATACCCTATGACTTCCTATGACTTTTGGTAACTTCCGCTGACTTATATGCACGTCTTCCTGTGACTTCATGTGACTTTCGGTGACTTACAGTGACTTATGTGCACGTCTTCCTGTGACTTCATATGAACGGTGTCTTCCCGTGACTTTTGTGCATTCCTATGACTTTCTGTGATTTTCTTTGACTTCCGGTGACTTCCAATGACTTCCTTCACGTATGTGCACGTGGAGAGAACTGTAACTAATGTTGTAATAACTTCTAGTTCAATCCATTTGCATATGTTGCTATGAATATTGTGGTGCTGAATTGATTTATTGTAACAAATCTGCAATAAAATATCATTAAATTAATTATATGTGCACGTATTCGTGTGACTTCTTCTGACTTATGCACCCGTCTTTCTGTGACTTTCTCTGACTTATGTGCTCGTTTTCATTTGATTTCCTCTGACTGATGGACACGTCTTTCTGTGATTTCGTCTGCCCGATGTACACGTTTTTTAACACTACTTATTAATGTATTGCATTACTATTATATGTATCTTTGTTATTTTGAACCACTGTAAAAACTATGACCAATAAAAATCTAAAAACCGAAAAATAAAAAATAAAAATATATATACATATAATAAATTAGCCTAAAAATTACCCCTTATTTACTAGGAAGATCATTTGCTAAGTTACGAAATGTAACAAGAAATGAAGCAAAACCAGCCACACAAACATATATTTAACACATTTATTTACATAAAATATTCACTTACAGAATACACAAATCCAGTTTTTCATTAATATCCAATTTTTGAATTAAGTCCGAATAAAAAAGGTATCCAATGTCCTTTAATTCACATTAGCAAGTGTCTCTTTAATCCAAAACAGTAAGTGTCTCTTAATCCAAAACAGTAAGTGTCTCTTTAAGTCTAATTTCCAGTATTTCCAGCCTAGCCCAAATATCCAACTATGAATGAACACTATAATAAGTAAATACTCTCACAAATATGTGTTATAAAAACATCCAAATCTAAATTAACTTTAATAAAGAATACTGAAATTGATCTCAACTGCCGGGCTGCTCCCATATCGAGCCTGTTTATATACCGTCCAAAGTTCATCACAAATGAATTTGCATTAAATAGACCATTGAGAACAGTCCACATCATCATCAATGAATTTGCATAAATAAGTTGCATACCAGAAAAACATGTTTACATCTATACTAGTTTTAACTTTCCTCAAGGCCAAATCAATAAAAACAGCAATGCAACATGTACACCACATAGAGATATAGGTAACGGCTATCCTAGGTTACGCACCAGTGTTAATTTAACTGTTTTACGCTGGATTCCATCCAAAACATAAGATGGATTCCAATTTTAGACACAAACAACATGGAGCCAATATCACATTTTAATTCATGTGACATTTTATCATAAATTTGAACAAATTTAAAAATGTTAGATTCTTCTGAAAAAGGTCTGCTATACCCCCGATGTAATCAACTAAAGCAATGTAAACTGAAAATAAGATTACCAGGTTTCCCTAATTATAAAAACTGAATGTGTTTTCTTTTAAGATAGAGGGGCGTCCGTGGCCGAGTGGTTAGAGTCGCTGACGTGAAATCACTTGCCCCTCACCGCTGTGGGTCGATCCCTAATGGGACCAGTAATCTTTATGTAAGCTAGATCCGGCTGCTTTGCGGAACTTCGGTGGTTCTACCCAGGTGTCCATCCGTGCACGAAAAATGCCCTGAGTCTTCCTCCACCAATGGAAGATGGAAAGTCGCCATATGACCTTAGCTGTTTGTGCGGCTATAAAATCCAGTTCAATTCAAGATAGAGAATTAAACGGGTAAAAGAAAATCCTTCGCTATCCTTGTGTCTTCTAGATGGCATTTCCATTAAAGGGACACATGGCAATCTGGAAGTCTTTATCAAGCATTCAAAGTGTTGTTGTTGTTTGTTCTAAGGTTTAAAGTCCCTCCGCACAATGGCCCGATGGGACACCTCAAAGGGATGGGCCAATAGAGCATGGACATCAAGCATTTAAATTTGCCTCCAGCATCATTTTGACTTTAAATCTGCTTGCATAATTATATTTAAATACCGTTTTGAGTTTTTAACTTTTCTTCGTTATTCTACCATAGGTTTGAATCTATTATTGGTAAAATGTAATCAACAGTTAGTAATATGCAAAATCAATTTGCTTTTTACTATTCTTATAATTAATATTAATGATTAAACAAATGCATTTTATATAGAAAGCCTTACGGGAAGCCGCGAGTTTTTAAAACATCAAGATTGCAGTGTGTCCCTTTAAAAAAATACTCTAGTGCTGGAAACAGATTCCATCTAAAACTGCCACTGACTAAAGTCTATACAAATTATCAATTGTCCAATTTTGGACCTTTCTCTTTTTCCCGTTTACGACGGATCGTAATTCCAGTCCACGGCATTCGACCGGTTTATAAAGTTATAATTTCATTTGCACTAATGTAAGTTCTTGCAATTTATTGTAACTAAAGCCAGGATATTGCCGATAATTCCGGAGAACCTTTCCAACTTTTATTCACTGTTCCCCATAATTACGTTAGTGGCCGCTGTATTTTAGAATTACTTTATAATGCATTGACCGAGAGATTTTGAAAAACAAGAATAATTGTAAAATCTATCTAGATTGAACGGAGCTCTGTTCCATTAGCGTACTCAATGTTTTCTGGAAGCTTTCTCCTGACCGCAGGCCACAGTAAATCAAATTTCATTCCATGCGTCCAGCGACATTGATAGAGAAATTGATTTTAACAAGCCTCGGACTGACCTTTCTTTTAGACTTTAAATTATACTTCTGACGATTTTATTACATTTAATGTTCCATTATGACCCGTTGCCATGGTAACCAATGAATGATGGATATTCAACACGAAATTCGCCTCCGTATATTTTATCACTATATTGGTCAGTTTCATTGATTTTCATTTTTTCATATTACGGACTTTTAAGCGGGCGTTCTAACAGTGAGCGCGTGATAGTTGTCGCTCCCTATACGCTAAGAACTTCCTATCTCGAAATTAAAACTTAGAAATCAGTGAGCGCGTGATGGTGATCGCTCCCTATACGCTAAGAACTTCCTATCTCGAAATTAAAACTTAGAAATGTTGCGGTAAGATATTGGTGTCGTATAAACGATCAATATGAAAACGCCATAAATGCAGAGTAATTTTAATAAAAATCAATTAATCATAAAAACTGACACCCGCTGCAGACGGAATTGATTTTATATTTTATAGCATTGGTCTGTATAAAAATCTAAACGATTTAAATGTTTGTCCGTGAAGAGGGCATTTATCGATTGCTGTAACTCCGACCAAAGAACCAGTTTTATGATGTTTCCATCGCCATTAGTAAACATTGAGCGGAATGGAAAAGATTTAAATTAGAGATTATAACGGGTTGAACTGTGGTTATAATCACGGGAACCGGCCATGTTGAATCTCTGTATACGTATCGCAGGGAAACACGGAGACAGCCTGGTCAACAGCATAAATAAAGTGGTCTTTATTATAATCTTTGTTATTAGTAGTAGTAATAGTAGTAGTAGTGATAGTGGTAGCGGTAGCGGTAGCGGTAGCGGCAGCAGCAGCAGTTTATA
The DNA here is from genome assembly GCA_037043455.1 of Cyrtodaria siliqua. NCBI lineage: Eukaryota > Metazoa > Mollusca > Bivalvia > Adapedonta > Hiatellidae > Cyrtodaria > Cyrtodaria siliqua. Next base: position 91,904 of record JAWPHD010003077.1, read on the forward strand.
ATATGTATTATTTGTATTATTAATACAAATTGATAATAGTTTAATAGTGTTGTTGTTGCTGTTGCTGTTGCTACTGTTGTTGTTGCTGCTGCTGCTGTTGTTTTTGTTGTTGCTGCTGATGCTGCTGTTGTTGTTGTTGTTGCTGCTGCTGCTGCTGCTGCTGTTGTTTTTGTTGTTGTTGTTGCCGCCGCCGCCGTCGACGTCGTCGTCGTCGTTGTCGTTATTGTTGTTGTACAGAATATGTTTCTTTATAAATTATCTAGAGCTATTTTCCCCAGATCTTTTGAAGAGTGAGGAAAGCAGGATTTTCTTAAACTAAACTGGGTAGGGGAATACAAAATAACTAAGTGAGAAACGGCTGTATATGTTAAGTCAAAAAACAACAACATGTATTAGTATGGTCTACGGATTCTGCATACGACTACATCAGTAACGTACGCTGCGGATACTGTACACCGTGTACGGTTATACATTGCGGGCCCAAACTTTGATAACTTTAAACTAGCATTACCTTTTTATAAAAGACCAGTTGATTGGTTGTTTCAATGCGACCAGGTCGTACTCTCGTGAGACCAAACAAAGCGACTGCCGTTATGGTAATAACCGCCGGTGGACCGCCTTGGATCGTGCTCAGATTACTGCGCTCTGACGTACAGAGCCACCCCGTGCATAGAGTTCATTACAGCCGAGCGTATGTACCGGGTTGCTCTATAGTTATCATAAGTACACGCACAGAGCTCCTGCATGATCGGAGGAGCTCTGTGCGTTGGTTGTGAACTGGATTTGCGCATAGAACTCCTGACCACAATTTAAAAGGTTTTATGTTTTAAGGGGAAAGAACAATATTTGGTTTCATTGGGGTGTGTTTTTTTTTTATACATGTAAGCAAGTTATTGTTGTGTATAGGTGTAACAAGGTGCTGTTGTTCCAGAGATGTAACACGGTTTGTGTTGCGTATATCAACATATATTTGCTCCGTATATCTGCTGGGTAGTCCATACGCACTTCGGAACTGTGCATCGGTGTATTGTATTTCAACTAAATAATAATAACATTTTCCAAATTTAATATTTTTTTATTACAGTACACATCCAAGTTACAAGTTCCAAGTAAATTAAAAGTAACACTGACAAAGTTCTTGAATATGAGTATTCCATAGTAATGATATGAGACGGCCGACGGACAGCAAGTTCGAGGGCATCTCTTAAACTGGACTCTTTCATGACTGACTGTAGACTGGTCTTCTCATTGCTCTTCTGATTATACAGGAAATACGAATCCATTGGTTACCGTTATAGAAAAGTTACTAACAACATACATAATAAAATGTCCCTTAATGTGTACTGACAACACAGTTGTTTGTAAGAGTTTATTGTCATCTAAGTACCAGTTGTGAAATCATGTGTCCACAACCTTTTATAATCGTGAAAATCTGCTTAACTTATACAATAGCATGCTAATTATCTCTAATACTGACATCTGCACACTGTTAGGCGAATTTTAAACCATAAACCAATCAGTAACTACTACAAAGAAATATTGAAAACTTATATATTGTTAGCTGATAAAAGAGTATGCAAGGTGTGAAAGACATTTTGTAAACCTCAGTTACATTACATGTACATGGATGAGTCCAGTATGTCCGAAAAAAATCAAAGAGATCCAACCCAAATTGTAGCGCTATATATGCGTAACATCCCTTACGCGTAGCTCTCTAAGGGTAGGTTTATTGTAGGGAAGCTCTATGCGTCACTACAGCGCTTTAATGCTGCAAATATTGTATCTCTAGCGATTCAAGGGCAACTCATGGGCCTTCTTTTCTGCGTTCCGATTTATTGTTAGAAACGGATTATTATGGATTTCTCTGTATCCTCTCGTTTCTATTTTAGAAACTTAATATACTGAGCAAAATAAATTTAGCACATAACATGCATGTCATTTCCATAGGCGAGATACAACGCCGTGTATGTTCGTGGTCAATGATAAAGTGACGTAGATATGACAAATAATAATGCTACAACGTCATTTGTAAACAAAGTCACCGATCAATAATAATGCTACAAAGTCATTTGTTTGTAAACTAAGTCGGTGATAAAAAATAAACAAATATGATGGAAACATACTTTTTCAGGTTATCGAAAATCGTTCTCATTTTAATGAAAGGGAAAGTAGTTTTAAAATTACGAAATTTGGAATGTTTTTGTTTGTGAAACATTTCAGAGGTTTTTAATCTATGACAGAATATGCCATACATGTCATTGAACAACGTTACATTTGTTCACAACACATTGAAATAATTATGTTGTTGTTAATAAACACTAAACCAAATTGCTAAGTACCAACCTAAGAATACGTCAATAATATTCTCATTGTTTTGTGTATTTTGAGCTTGATTAGAGCTACGGTTAAACAGCAAAATAACGAGTGTAAATCGTCTGCTCTGATTGCATAAACATATTTTAAAACTTTTAAGTCAATGTGCTTTCTTAGAAATAAGTTATAACATTTATACAACTGTGTATATAAAATTTTATTAAGTACTTCGAATTAGTGAATCTTTCGATGTTCCTTATTCTAAAATATGCCAGTTAAAATTATTTTGACATCATGTTTTACTAGCATTACCCCTACAAATGCGTTTGCAAAAAGAAATTTTCGAAATATTTAATGTTAACGCTGAATTACAGTTACTTGAATTTCAAACAATATTCAATTTAAAGGGAGGTAATTTAAGATTATCCATATTTCATTTTTTTATAGACGCAAAGTCTGCGATAAATGGGTCAATTTTTTATGTTTTTTTCTATTATTTCATACCAATTTTTTTTTTTTTATATCTTTAAGTGATCTTTGACTCATGTTTTGTGTTTTATCAGTACATTTCATGTTTTCATATAAAGGGAGGGTAACTCTCAAAAAGATGTAACAATTTAATCAAAAAATAAATGTTTTACAAACTATGGGTCAAAACAAAATACTTATCATATATCTATTCTAAAATATATTTAAAATAAGAAACTTAGTTAAGATACAAAAGTTGATACTTAGAAATTTTGTTCAGTGTATAGCAGGTAATTCTGATACTTTGTTAAGATAATTATAAAATAACACAGATTTTTTGAAAATCATTCTTAACTAGCACTTTTAATTAATATATTCAAACAATTATATCAATGTTCATATGTTTAATCTATATCCCCAAAAAGTCATGCTTAACTTTTTTGTTCAGTATATATGTAGAACGGTACATGTTTTCAAAGTGGTTTCAATATCGTGACAGTCATGTTCTAGGTTCGTGAGAAGTCACAATAAGACTAACATTTGTTCGCATAAAGTTCTTTTTCCTTTGTATTTGTTTTAACTGGTCATTAATATGACGAAACTGAGATGCTTTAAACAAATTAAAATATCATAGGAGATATTGATTTTTTAAGCAGAACTTTAATGAGACGCTGGTTCGAGAATTTATAGATAAAAAGATGATTACAATAACTTGATTGACATATTCACCTGCGCAGACGAAGCTGGATAACGGTTTACAAAAGTCGGTGAATAACACATTCTGGATTTAAATTAAACAAATCAATATTAAGGTATTAAACGGAATAGTTGCACAGTTACATCAAAGTTAATTAAATACATGATACTCTCTCAAACCGACACCAGAGTCTATAAATTTCCATATTTAAAAGAATTAATAGAGCCGTTGTATGTCATTGGCACGTGCCGGTGGGAGGGCGACATGTGTGCAATGGCTCTGGTTTGTTGTGTATTACGCCGAGTGTATGAATGGCGAGTAACAAGACGAATGAAATAAAATCCCGCATTCTTATTCTCGGTAAGGCACATCGGAACTTGATGCATTCTTATACTCGAGGGTGTTTAAAGCGCCTCGTGTGTTGAATTGAAATGGGGTTTTACGGCGCACAAACACAAACAGGTTATATGTCGCCAACGGGAATGAACATTTCAGATTCACTCTGCATTAAAGAAACTAATCCGCCTATTAACGATAAAATTACACTGCAAAGCCGTTTATCAAAACTCTATCCAGGTGTTCAGGACATAATACTTGTATGTGCCGATTTAAAGTATAGGTTTTTCACGGGTTCTTAAAATACCCTTGATTGAATATGCGTAAATGAATTATGAGTTGGTAACTCATAATTTGACGCTGTAGTTTCGGCGGGGTTTGGTCTGGCTAGTTAAAGCCGTTTATAGAGTTTGGATTCTCAAAGTAAAGTTAAATACATACCTCGTCGTCAGTACATTTAGAAACGGCGTACATATTTGTAAAATTCGGCTGTTGCTGATAGGATAGCTACTTTATCATCTAGATAAAAAATATGCAGAATAGGCCTAGACCGTTCTCACCTGCAGAATTTCAGAGATGCTGCAAATTTTCTTGTAAACACCCCATGTGTCGCTGGAGCCACGGTCATTGTTTTCTGCCACCCTCAAGTAGCGAGGGATCACGATGAAGACCTGTAATGAACATGACCATGATAGTTCCAATCAATCATTTCTAAACAAATATCGCGATATCCCTTGTATATATGAAATTATGAAGGCATAAAAATGACAAGTAATTCGAGTTATCATAAAAGGGGAAATAACTGCATGCCCTATTGAATATAGGCCTACCCTTACACCCATATCCTTTTGAAGCTATACGTTACCATTATACAAAACTACGTACACGGATCCTGGCAAATGGTTCCCAATATACAAAACTAAATATACGAATCCAGGTAAATGGTTCCTACAAAGTACACGGATCCAGGTAAAGATTCCCAATATATAAACTAAGTACACGGATCCAGGTAAATGGTTCCCATAATACAAAACAAAACAAAGTACACGGATCGTGGTTCCCAATATACAAAAGTAAGTACACGGCTCCGGGTAAATGGTGTCAATAATACAAAACTTAGTACATGGATCCAGGTAAATGGTTCCCATTATACAAAATTAAGTACACGGATCCTGGTAAATGGTTCCCAATATGCAAAACAAAGTACGCGGATCAAGGTAAATGGTTCCCGTAATACAAACTAAGTAGACGGATCGTGGTAATTGTTTCCCAATATAAAAAACTAAGTGCACGGATCTTGGTAATTGGTTGCCAATATACAAAACTAAGTACACGGCTCCAGTTAAATTGTGCCAATAATACAAAATTTAGTATAAGGATCCAGGTAAATGGTTCCCATTATACAAAATTAAGTACACGGATCCGGGTAAATGGTTCCATTATACAAAACTAAGTACACGGATCCAGGTAAATGGTTCCCATTGTACAAAACTAAGTACAAGGATCCGGGTAAATGATTCCGATTATACAAAACTAAGTACACGGATCTAGGTAAATGATGAATGGTTCCCATTATACAAAACTAATTACACGGATCAGGCTAAATAGTTATCATTATACAAAACTACGTACACGGATCCTGGCAAAAGGTTCCAAATATACAAAACTAAGTACACGGATCCAGGTAAATGGTTCCTACAAAGTACACGGATCTGGGTAAAGATTCCCAGTACATAAACTAAGTACACGGATCCAGGTAAATGGTTCCCATAATACAAAACAAAGTACACGGATCGTGGTAATTGGTTCCCCAATATACAAAACAAAGTACACGGCTCAAGGTAAATGATGCCAATAATAAAAAACTCAGTACATGGATCCAGGTAAATGGTTCCCATTATACAAAATTAAGTACACTGATCCTGGTAAATGGTTCCCAGTATGCAAAACAAAGTACGCGGATCCAGGTAAATGGTTCCCAGTATACAAAATTAAGTAGAGATCCTGGTAAATGGTTCCCAATATGCAAAACAAAGAACGCGGATCCAGTGATTCCCGTAATACAAACTAAGTACACGGATCGTGGTAATTGGTTCCCAGTATACAAAACTAAGTACACGGAATCGGGTAAATGGTCCCCATAATACAAAACTAAGTACATGGATCCTGGTAAATGATTCCAAATATACAAAACTAAGTACACGGATCCAGGTAAACGGTCCCCATAATACAAAACAAAGTACGCGGATCCAGGTAAATGGTTCCCAGTATACAAAATTAAGTAGAGATCCTGGTAAATGGTTCCCAATATGCAAAACAAAGAACGCGGATCCAGTGATTCCCGTAATACAAACTAAGTACACGGATCGTGGTAATTGGTTCCCAGTATACAAAACTAAGTACACGGAGCCTGGTAGTTGGTTCCCAATATAAAAAAGTAAGTACATGTGTCCGGTTAACTAGTTTCCATTATACAAAACTAAGTACACGGATCGGGATAAATGGTTCCCAATATACAAAACTAAGTACATGGATACCGGTAAATGTTTCCCAATATACAAAATTAAGTTCACGGATCCGGGTAAATGGTTCCCATTATACAAAACTAAGTCCACGTATCGGAATAAATGGTTCCCAATATACAAAACTAAGTACACGGATACCGGCAAATGGTTCCCAATATATAAAACTAAGTGCATGGGTCCTGGTAAATGATCCCCAATATACAAAACTAAGTACGCGGATCCGTGTGCTATGGTTCCCTATATACAAACTAAGTATACGGATTCTGAAAATAGTTCCCAATATACAAATCTAAGACCACTGAACTGGGTAAATGGTTCCCAATATACAAACTAAGTACACGGATCCAGTTAAATGATTCTCAATATACAATACTAAGTACACGGATCCAGGTAAATGGTTCCCAATATACAAAACTAAGTACACGGATCCAGGTAAATGATTCCCAATATACAAAACTAAGTATGTGGATCCGGGCGCTATGTTTCCCTATGTACAAACTAAGTATACTTATCCTAAAAATAGTTCCCAATATACAAAACTAAGACCACTGAATTGGGTAAAGGTACACGGATCCAGGTAAATGGTTCCCGATATGCAAAACTAAGTACTCGGATCCAGGTAAATGATTTCCAATATGCAAAACTAAGTACACGGAACCGGGTAAATTGTTCCCAATATAGAAAACTAAGTACGCGGATCCGGGTAAATGTTTCCAAATATACAAACTAAATATACTGATCTTGACAATAGTTCCCAATATACAAAACTAAGACCACTGAACTGGGTAAATGGTTCCCAATATACAAACTAAGTACACGGATCCAGTTAAATGATTCTCAATATACAATACTAAGTACACGGATCCAGGTAAATGGTTCCCAATATACAAAACTAAGTACACGGATCCAGGTAAATGATTCCCAATATACAAAACTAAGTACGTGGATCCGGGCGCTATGTTTCCCTATGTACAAACTAAGTATCCTTATCCTAAAAATAGTTCCCAATATACAAAACTAAGACCACTGAATTGGGTAAAAGTACACGAATCCAGGTAATGTTCCCAATATACAAAACTAAGAACACGGATCCAGGTAAATGGTTCCCGATATGCAAAACTAAGTACTCGGATCCAGGTAAATGATTTCCAATATGCAAAACTAAGTACACGGAACCGGGTAAATTGTTCCCAATATAGAAAACTAAGTACGCGGATCCGGGTAAATGTTTCCAAATATACAAACTAAATATACTGATCCTGACAATAGTTCCCAATATACAAAACTAAGACCACTGATCCTGGTAAATGGTTTACAATAAACAAACGAAGTACACGGAGCCAGGTAAATGATTCCCAATATCAAAAACTAAGTACACGGATCCTGGTAAATGGTTCCCAATATACAAAAATAAGTACACGGATTCGGGTAAATGATTCCCAATATCAAAAACTAAGTACACGGATCCTGGTAAATGGTTCCCAATATACAAAAATAAGTACACGGATTCGGGTAAATGATTCCCAATATCAAAAACTAAGTACACGGATCCTGGTAAATGGTTCCCAATATACAAAAATAAGTACACGGATTCGGGTAAATGATTCCCAATATACAAAACTAAGTACACGGATCCATGTAAATGTTTCCCTATATACAAAACTAAGTACACGGATCCAGGTTAATGGTTTCCAATATACAAAACTAAGACCACTGATCCGGGTAAACGGTTCCCAATATACAAAACTAAGTACACGTATCCGGGTTAATTGTTCCCAATATACAAAACTAAGTACACGGATCCGGGTAAATGGTTCCCAATATACAAAACTAAGTACGCGGATCCGTGTAAATGGTTCCCAATATACAAAACTAAGTAGACGGATCCGGGTAAATGGTTCCCAATACATAAAAATAAATCCTGTTAATGGTTCCCGAAATATAAACTAAATAAACGGGTATTTGTAACCTGTTTTTTCATATCGCTTATAAAAGATGAATGGGTATGATATTTTTCTGCACTCAGCTATTAGTATACAACTGCATATTCTTACGGATGGCGGGAGGTATACAGCACTTGTTCTACCCAGCAAAAATGGGATGGTCTGCCGCTATATGCTAAAATTACGTAACAACATTCAATCAAAGAAACATTATATATTGTATTTCTCATCAGTCTAATTGCGTCATTTTATTTTCGTTGGTTTTTCTTTTGTCTTTGACGTATATTCTAAAGTTCTTCTTAATACCTTCGAAGTGATGCATGTACTCGGCCATGAAAACTTCACAATGACTTATAAATACATTGTGTTTTACAATACCGTGCATTGCAGACATAGTTTCTAGAGGAATTATTACGTTTTCCAAGCATTATGTGAAATTCACATACCTAGATGTCATACTAAAATCCTGAGTCTTGATGGGTTTCTCAGACTTTCAATTTCTGGAATTGTTGAATACGTCAATTGATACATATATGTGGAATACATGTTTTGTATAATTAAGGCATACATGTACGTGAAGCTCGTCTGAACCTTAGAGTCAATCCATTAGGTATTAGAAACTTACGAATTAAACTGTTTCTCTAACCAATGGATGCGTTCTTTAAAGTGACACACGGCAATCTTGATTTGTTTAAAACTCAAGGTTTAAGTTAGTTTTTCTACATTACTCGTATTTGCATAATCAGTAATAATCATTACCAGAATAGTTCAAAATATTTGTTTTTACAAAATTAAAAGTATTGATTATACTGCACCAATAAGGTATTTACAGATTTGGTAGAATACCGAAACAAATTGAAATCTCATTTATTTATTTTATTATATGCAATCAGCTTTAAAGTCAAAATGAAACAGGATTAATAAATTAATAAATCGAGGTGCGTATTTTAATGCTTGATCTACAACTCAAGATTATCGTGTGTTCCTTTAAAAAACAAAGACTGGTACACGGCTCAACTAGATTCTTCTTACATTCCAAGATTTGCTCTCTACTTCTCGTACCATCAACCGTTTGTAAGAAATAAAGTTCCTTTTAAAAGGGACGGTTTGCCTATGTAGATGTATCGATGAAAAAAAACCTCGCACAATACATGGGCTACAGCCTCCTTAAAGGCAAGTCTAAAAACAACCACACCATGCATAGTGATGGCCTGACTCTATTGCGTAGGAGCTGCGATAAGTCAGTTTGCTTGCTTGTTTGTGTATTTGTTTGGTGTTTAACTTCGATTGTTTGTGGTGGAAACAGACCACCCACTTATTCCTTGAAAGAACCAGTACTTATTCCTCCCGCCATCCGTAAGAATCGGTACTTTCTCGCTTACAAATTGAGCTCCCAGTGGGATTCGAACCCGCAACGGTGAGAGGCGAAAATGTTTACAACGCAACGTCGCTAACCCCTCGACCACGGCAGCACTGGCGATAAGTCAGAGTACATACAGCTGGAGTGTCTATTCCGTGTGGTTTTGCATTGGCAGGAGATTCTGTTATGGTATATTTGGAAATTGCACTTGTTATTGTTATTATAATACAACTAATGTATCCATGCTTAAAACAGATAACGGTGCGATCATCAAATTTATTTATTTAATGTAGGCGAATATATGTTTTGGTTTAACACCAGTACCAAGCTGTATCCGGAAATAATTGCTAAAAAATACCGATTTATCAGCATCGTTTTCCTTTCTCATGGATAGCTGTTATTACGAACAACAGGTATTGGTTCCAGCGCCGTTGAGCGTTAAATTGTGAAGAGAGTACCTTAACCGGAAATAAAATTTAAGATCGATACACATGCCCATCATGGGTGCACTTTATTGGTATCACGGTTATATGCCGCGGTGTACCTGTTTAACCCGATTTTCACTCGATTCATTCCGGGTGATTGCGCAAGCATGCCGTCTAGCCCTGATAAAATGGCTCGGCACATTTCGGTGTACCGATCACCCGGCACATCCCGATCGGCATACGAATAAAGTGCACCCCATGCTGTCACTCGGAAGTAACAGCCAAACAACACAATATTAGTGTGCCGTTTATAAATCCAACTTGTGCGGAGTGGGGTATGAGGTGTTGTATGTATATATATTTATTTATTTCAGTGACAAATACATATTTTACAAGATTTTATATATATAGGACATATAGGTAACATAAAATGTACATATATAAAGCATATAGGCAACATTGCAAAATGGATTGTGTTAAAGGGACACACAGGTTTAAAGTAAAAAACAATACTGGATTAATACATCGAGAGACTAAGTGGAATGTTTGATACAAACTTAAAGATTGCCGTGTGTCCCTTTAAACGTGAGAGCAAAAACTGAGTATAACATATAACAGTCGAGCAGGAAATGTAGCATTTAAGGACCACAGTCAACCCAAAGCACGAAAATCCATACCTAACCAGTAGAACGTCTACATACCATTATGGCTCTCTTATGGTTCCACAGCATATGAAAATGATTGCGTGGGTATTTATAGAGCAAAAACCTTAAGTAGTTAGTTAGACAAGATAGGCTGTGAGATGGATGCGAAGTAAATTCGTGTTCGATATCAAGTAAAGGTCTCACACCTCTATTATCTCCCATGAAAGCTCACCGGACTCTGAGACAAAAGGAAAACAGAAAATAATTCTATATTTTTCTCCATTTTAGGCAAATTTTAATTCGAAAAAAATGGGTTTTCCTTACTTTAGCATACATCTGCAGTGTAAAAAACAGATGGTACAGAAAATCCCATGTTGATATGAGGTTTCATTCAAATTTCAGAATTGTTTGACCGAAGCACCACATTTTCAGCTAGAAAGTGCATGAATTCGTATTTATTCGTAGGGGTCGCATTCACATGAGATTTAAAAAAAAATCAACCTGGTAAATATTTGCTAATTTCTTTTTAATTGCAAATATTAGATCAATGAAGAGTTTAAGACTAAAATCATGTTGTAAATTGTGTTATGCCACAAACAAAAACGTTACAATGTAACCTCTTGGGAAAATGTATTGTGGTGTGAGACGTAAACATCTGTGCAGTAAGTTAACGACAATACCACAGTCGACACATTGTAATATGATTAAGACAACCATGTCTTTAGATGCAAATCAAAACGCGTGTTAAATTAAAAACATAAATAACAAAATTTAAAATGAAAATGTATTAGGCCAATAGAAGCAGCGCGGAAAGTTAAACAATGTCTTTCTCTTTTGTTAAGTTGAAACTTCTTTTTCTGCGTCACTATTTGCATGCCAACGACATAAATCTTAAGTTTTAATTTCAGAACCTTAACAAGCATAAATCACGTGGTTTCAAAGAAACAGGTAATAAAAGACCGTAAAGCATGCAAATTACCGGTAAAAACAATCCGATTTCAATGTAATTAAAAATTACATTAAAGAGTACTTTCGGTTTTAGAAGACGTCATTGGCTTTATAAGACCCGAGAAAATGGAGTTTTAACAAAAAGAGAATATTTTATAGTTAACGGTAAAATGATATGAGATTGTGTTTATTGCAGAGCAAAACTGTATCAAATGACTTGTAACTATAGATACAAGTCGCCATAAATCTAAACTTTCATTGAAAGGTTATTAAACTTTTTTTTTTCAAATTTCGAAAAACAGAGTTAATTAAATTATTCATATTGTACCATAAATCATGCGAATTACTGATAAAAACATTCGAATTTCAATGTAATTAAAATAAATCATAGTACATTCGTTCTTAGAAGATGCCCCCTTGGGCTTTACCAGACCGGAGAAAAAAATACTTTTTACGAAAAGAGAATGATTTGTAGGAAAGTGTTTAATGAAAGTGCATTGTACTTTCAGCAGTGCTGTAATATTAATATACTGAGCAAGATAAAGTTACCACATGCAATGCACGTCATTTCCATAGACAAGATACACAGCCGTGTTTGTTCGGGTTCAATGATAAAGTCACATAGATATGACCAATAATAATGCTAAAAGTCATTTGTAAACAAAGTCGGTGATAAAAAATTAAAGCAAATAGGATGGGAACATACTTTTATAGGTTATCGAAAATCGTTCTCATTTCAATGAAAAGGGAGGTAATTTAAAAATTGCGAAATTTGGAATGACCCGGTTTGAGAATAACACTCCTATGTGAACACATTTCAGCGTTTTCTAAACAATAACAGAATGGCTAATTCTTGTCAATGGCAAACATTACATTTGTTTAAAGCAATACGTTTGTGTAATGATACAAGTTGTTTTTAATATGTGGGCAGTAATTCTGATACTTCGCTTCGAAAATAATAAAAGAACCCATTTTTTTTGAAAATCACATCCTTACCTAGTATCTCCAATATCTTCAAACAAAATCATGTCGATGTTCATATGTTTAATCTATGTTACCAAGAAGTGGTGCTAAACTTTTTTTGTTCAGTATATATCGAAGCGATGTCATGCGTTTTGTGTTATAAACGTTAGTGATACTATCTGCAGTAACTTCTGAGTTTGATATATTACTACACGTTCAAGCAAGGGAGCTACTAGTACCACGTTTATGAAGTATTTGGTGTTACGCGCCTGGGGATTTAACCCACTACATCCCCATGCGAGGCGGACGCCAATCATAAATTAACACGTTAAGATTTACCACCAACAATTGCATATAAACTTCCGCGGTGTATTTCGAATGTAGTAAATAAAAATTTACAATAAAAAGTAATCCCTATTTCTTTAAATATTCCATTTCTATTCGATTGTGTTGTATGTACAAGAAGTGTACCGAATGGTTTTACTGGATTATTAATGAAGATTTTCCAAATTTCGAATCTATGCATCCACTTTGTGAGCAATTATCAATGAAAACAGCTGTACACTTGTTTAGTAAACATATTATCTTGTGACCCCACCTTTTCTGGTGATTTTTCAGAAAACTGTTTTTTTATATGAAAATTACACTGCTGCATTATCCGTACTTGAGTTGGAGTTGCAGCAAATCATTAATTATGTGACATTTTAGCATTGATTTCAATGGGGGAAATAATTGGTGGTTTCATACCTTAAGCCATTTATTCTTAAACTATCGTTATGAGACTTCTCATATTGCTAATGGTCATACTACACCATTTCATTTTCCATAGGCGTACATTATAGCTCTGAGCTCTAATCTATATGTGTGCTTACTTGTTTTGAAAGACCTATATTAGTTTTATCAAAGAAACGTACACAAACCATACGTTGAGTATGTTTTAAAATGTTTTGTACTGTAGAAACACGAGGAAAATGTAAAATATACTTCTTGTTTATTATGCCACAAAGTATGCCGGAATACATGCACAAATGTATGATTTAACGTTCATAAGTACTCTTTTTAAAAGTTGAAATTTAAATTGTTAGCGTGATGTTTTGGTTTGTTTACCTTATAAACCAATCAAGAGTAAGAGATTCTGTGTTATAGCTCCGAATTTACCCTGGAACTTTTTCCCCGCCCGCTGATTGGTTGGTAATTGGTGTAGTCTGGTATAATGTATACCACTAGTGTATTGACTTATTTATGTTTATTCCGGGATGAGATTTTGTTATTGCCAATTGTCCACCAAAAGTTGCGCCCACACACACCACCTTTATGTTAAAGGGACGTTTTACGATATGAGATTTGTTTTGTTCCAAACGTTACGCCCAACACACGCCTAAGATGCTTATAATGTAAGGGCTATCCACCGAAACACCTGGTAAATGTGTGGCTATCCACGCAAATACCGTGTAAAAATGTGGCTATATACGTAAAACCGGGTAAAAGTGTGGCTATTTACGAAAACACCGGGAAAAGGTGTGGCTATTTACGAAAATTCATGGTAAAAGTGTGGCTAGCCGCGCAAACCCATTAAAAGTGTCACTATCCACGTAAACACTGGGTAAACATCCACGCAAACACAGTGTAAAGGTGTGGCTATCCACGGAAACACCGGGTGGACGTGCGACTTTTCACGCAAACACTGCGTACATGAATTTTGTTTTTAGGGTTAGCTTCACTCTTACTCTAAAATCATTAACAATTTCGATTATTATAGTGGTCAACTTAATTCGAAAAAACAATAGTTTTATGAAAAAATTGTCAGATGTTTTCCAATAGTTCAAAGTGTTTTCGTGCATTTTAATCTTGAATTTTTAATTGGCCATTGACCTGGCAATGTGGGAATAAACCATCATTTTCTGAATAACATCAGATTTAAATAGAAATTGAAAATGCTCGGGAAATTAATTTAAATCATTTGTTTCAAAAGGATTCATCGATATGGAAATACAAAGGGAATTACTCTTTATTCTCATGCTTGCCTTTCATGCGAATGTTGGGACAAATTTGCAATTACAATCGTTTGTATTATGAATCATGCCTCAACATTTTATGGATCATAACCCATAGTTTTATTACAGTCATATATATTGATGGAAAAAAGTTTAGCCACTACTTTTATAAATTTTGTAAAAAAAATCAAACATTTTAAATAAAAACATCAAAAGACAAGTTATCTTAAATGCATTTATTATCAGACAACATGACACACATTTTATTAAAAACAATAACATTTTTTCGCGTAAATCCATCACTTTAACTGACAGAGGGCTCAGATGTAAAACGTCACCATTTTCGATACACTTCGTTTGTGAACGTTGTTCGTGGCATAGAGATAAACAAAATTTACAACATGTATTTATGCTTAAATTTCTCATTCATCCAATATCTGCAATTTAAAATACAATTTACAAATATTTACCATATTGAACATTTTTAATTTCATGTTTGCGTGACACCTATCAAAATTTAGGAAAAAATACAACCCCGTGGTGATTAGACCCATGATGCGTAAAATGAGGCAGAATTAGCTAGATATCTTATATCAACATGCATTTTTCAGTGATCTCTTCCTAAAATGCTGTAGATTTAAAACCTGGTAAAGATAAATCAATGTATCCTGTAAAATGTAGAAAAGCGGACTTGTTTTTTTTAATCTACTCCCTTCATATGTAGGGCATGAGTATTCAAGGGAGATAATAGTGGTGTGAGTCCAAAAGCAGGCGACGTCGGTAGCGTTAACAGTAGTTCTGGTTCATAACCCAGTTTGCAAAAAAATGTAGAAAATGACATTAGGAACTTCACATTGCGGAACAAAACGGGACTACGTTGACAGCAACCCATTATAGAGATTAACTTTTCTAACGGATTTTTTTATTTTAGACTATGCCTACATGATCATAAAACTTTACGCTTGATTGGTCGTGTCAAACTTTCCATGTTCGTAAATAGCAAAGTATTAAAACTATACAATACTGAAAAGAGTAACTAAACTATTTTCCATCAGATTATGTTCGCTTATGCCTAAATTTTAATATGACGGCGCAAATAGTAATACGGAGAAATGCATGCAGCTGTTACCAGCGCTGAAGCCATGTGACTGTTACCCGTGCTGATAATCTGCGCTGTTACCACGTGACTGTTACCCGTGCTGATACTCTGTGCCGTTACCACGTGACTGTTACCCGTACTGGTACCCCGTAATGTTACTACGTGACTGTTATCCGTTCTGTTGCTCGGTGACGTTAACCCTGCTGTTATCGGTGTTGTTACTCGTGATGTTACCCGTGCTATTACCCGAGTAATTACTAGTATCTGTGCTGATGTTACAATTACTGCTGTAACACGTGCTACTATCAAGTTGTCACTTGTTCTATACTCGAGGACTTTAACATCGCCTAACCGATCCTACAGGGGTAGGGTTGTGATATTACCCGATATTTTGTGTGGGGTGTTACGTCATTTTCAACAAGTAAGATTATATATGACGGTCGAATTTTTTGTGGTGGAGGAAGACCACCCATTTTTCCTGGGTAGAACCAGTACTGTACTCCTCCCGCCATCCGTAAGAATCGACACTTCCTCACTTACAAGTTCGGCTTCCAGTGGGATTCCAACCCGCAGCGTTGAGAGGCGAAAAGGTGTACAACGCAACGTCGTTCACCCCTCGGCCACGGAGACGCCCCCTTATATTAGCCGAATCGTGATAACCTGATACAACTCACAAACATGTTCAGTTTTTATTTATTAGTGGAATAAATATTTTCCAAGTACATGGTTTACATATTTCAAAAAAAAAAGTAATTGATTGCAAACAGTGTTACTTTGATAACGTTCGTGTTCTTTAACCCATCTTTAACTTCATGAAACACGTATGTGGGCTGTTGCGCTTTTGTATTGTCGGATGGGACGAGTTAAAAGTCAAAGAAATCAGAAACGTCTTGGATATTTTAATTCCCTTCCTAACACAAATGGCAGACTTTTACAGCGTTTTTGACAGTTTGCTTTCTAATTTTCAAATTAATCTTCTAACGATCCGCAATCCATGGATGTCATTAAAAAGCGAAATTCCGCACATTTAATCAAGAATCTCGCTGAGGTTTTAATCAATAGTTAGATTTTTTCATCATATTTTGATAAAATTTTAATGCCTCGCGTGACGGTGTCCGCAATAGATTCCTATGAGAGCAGAGTTCAATTAGGGTACAGGATGGTTAGAAATTTAAATGTGCGATCAAGGCATTCATTAGCTTTTCCTGGAAGAAGATCAAAAGTAGTTAGTTTTGTTTGTAATAAAATGTTCTGAACTTGCGGAAGGCAGATTTTAATCACTCGAGAAAAAAAAGGAAAAAAAAACAAAATTAAGAGTTAAAAGATGTGCATTCAACTGAACAAGTTCGGATCCTTAATTAAGTTGTTTTAACGCGAATATTGCAGTTACTCGAACGAAGCAGGTATATATGCTATCGAAAAAAGGTTGACCCTGTGTCAGAATAATGTGACTGGGAGTGGTCTCATGTACTACGTACGGCGTGGTATTTCAGTGTGGAAGCACTATATGTCTGCTTCATGCAGATAGATACATAGCACTACACACAATCACTCACTAGACAGTCCACACTCCATTGTGCCCAGCTGTACCGGGATTATCTGGTGGCTATCAGGGCGGAGAGACTATACTCCTTAGAATTACACACACACACACATTCACACATACGCACGCGCGCAAGAACGCACACACACACACACACACACACACACACACACACATCACGAAATGAAATAAAATTCAACTGAACAAGTTCAGATCCTTAAGTTGTTTAAATGCAAATATAGCAGTTCCTCGAGATAACCAATATGGTGTCCAAGATAGTGTCCAAGATGGCAGCCAAATAAGAAAATTCGTTAATGTAAGAGTTACAGAATAATAACAAAATTAAATCTGTTTAAGTACAAAGAAAACATACTGTTTCCATAGTTTGGGGTTAAAACTGCAAATCTTTGCATCAAAATATGATGTTAGAAAGCACGCTCCGACAAAGGGTTTTAACAAATCTTAATGAAAACTGGAATAGTTTTGTTCGTTACAAATTAGCATTTTCAGTTGTTGTTGTTTGCTTGTTTGTTTGTTTGTTTGTTTTTGTTTTTGTTTGTTTGTTTGTTGTTGTTTTTGTTTTTTTCTTACAACGTGTATATATTTCGTAGGTGTATTTCTCCCATTAACTGAATGATAAAATCTCTCAAAATATAACACAAGTCGATGAAAGCTTGAATCCAAAATGGTGATTCTACGGTGTCCTGTTAGGGCCATGTTACCATCGCATCTTACTATTGACCATCGACCTAGGTCGATGGTAAGATGCGATGGTAAGTTGCGATGGGCAATGGTAAGATGCGATGGATCATGACATCTTACCATCGACCATCGCATCTTACCATCGCATCTTACCATCGACCATCTTACCATCGACCATCGCATCTTACCATCGCATCTTACCATCGACCATCGTATCTTACCATCGACGATCGACCTAGGTCGATGGTAAGATGCAATGGTAATATGGCTCTAACACGACACCATATGATCCAGATGTGTGCACAGAATTGTTTTATTGCGATGTGTATTGATTTTATCAAGCTTTCAAAATGAAACAAAACTCATTGAAAACTGGAATGCTTTTTTCAAAAATCATCTCATCCAATTTATATAAAACATTTGTTCTTAAAGCACATTAAATCGTTGTTGTTACTCTGTGTAGTTGCATATTTAAAACGTTCAATATTCCAATCGATTTGGTGTGAAATGTCAAAATACACCAAGAATAGATGAAAACTGTACTTCTTAATCTAGGAGGCTTAAACCAAGCGTCAAGTTAATCGCTTATAGAAAAGGTTGTCCTACGTTAAACGTTGTCTGTGAAATTATAGAAGGGATGCCCTGCTTTAAACAATGCCTGTGACAAGTTATCAAGTGTGGTGCCACAAAGCCGTCAATAGTATTGGAAGCTAGACAATTTACAGTAGTCATAAATGAAACCGGACGTAATTGTTTAAACAGCAAATAAACTGAAGTTTTAGACGTTAAGAGCATTAAGGAATAACGCAACATTTGCTTTATTACCTTTATGTCATTCGGAAGGGCACGTCGATTAATGTTTTGATATGGTTTTTTGTTTTACTAAACATGGAAAGCGCGACGCATATATTGTTGCGTGAGCCACGAGACGTTTATAAATAGGACGTACACATTACACACTCTTAATATCAAAGCACACTTTGTGAAATTAAAGCACGCATAACTTGATACAAATGATATTAACGCATCTTAATGATACTAATTTTCGCACACGCTCACCTAATAAGGACTTAAACGCAAACGCACACCTAATGATATCACTTTTACGCACACGCACGCCTAATAATACCACTATCACGCACAAAAACGCCTAATAATATCCCTTTAACGCACACGCACGCCTAATGATATCATTTAGACGAATACGCACGCCCGCCCAATGATATTAATTTAACGCACACACACGCTTTTATGATATCACTTTAATGCACAATGATATCACTTTAACGCTCACGCACGCCTTTTTTTTCCCATATTAATGCATAAATAAATGAACCTGTACTAATCTTGTAATTGTGGTCAAATTATATTTGTAAAATGTATGTTTATATGATGAAAAACTATGTAATAGTTTAAGTCAATACAATTTCTTCTTCTTCCTAATAATATCACCTTAATAACGCACACGCACGCCCATTGATATTAATTTAACGCACACGCACGCCTAACGATTCCCTTAAACGCCCCTATTACAAACTTAAAATGATATAAAACACACATCTTATGATATAAAGGCAAATATTACATACATGATGCACACCGTGTGATTGTAAATCACACAATACAAATCTGATATTAACGCACACATTAAACACCAATAATGATGTCATAGAACCACCATGCCATGTTGTCTAATGTTATATGTTATTGAATATCTATGGATAGAACAAGTTGTTTTGGTATTAAAAGGACGACGAGCTTGCGAGTCTTTCATATTGTCTGCGTTTACTTTGGACAATCAGCTCAATGAATGGTACACGGGACAATATCAAATAATAGAATACGTCAAAAGCAAAGTGTGGTTCCCGTGCAAGAATGTGGCCACGGCCTGCCCAGACGGAGGAGTAATATCCCCACGAATTCATGTGTCGTGTTCATTAATGGTCTTCATTATGACCCCTATATTGTTTCAGGTGCTACTTGAGTGCTGGCAGAAAACAATGATCGTGGCTCCAGCGAAAAATTGAGTGTTTACAACAGAATTGCAGAACCTCTGAAAGTTCTGCAGCTGAGCGGGAATGTTTTAGGTTTTCATCTGGGTGTAAATGGAGCATTGGCCTGGAATTTCCATTCATGTTGGCTCTATATATACTGATAAAAATAAGTTTAGCAAGTAAATAACATATACATCCCGTTGACCAGATTCTAGGATATGTGTAGAAGCAGTCATGGGCAATATAACTTACATAATTATCAGTAATATTGTGGGAATACGTCTCAAAAGACATATGCGAAAACAATAGCAACATGTGGTAATCTACATGTTTTACAGAAATTATAATTTCGCTCTTATTTCAATGTAAAGGATGGTAAACTTTTGTTCCCTATATCTTTATAATGGCAAGGAAATTGTCGCTTTTTTTAGCATTTTTCATAACTTTAGTTATTTTGTAATGTTTAATCTTGCTCTTTGCCTTAAAAAATTGTATTTTTAAATGTGAAATAGTATGTTTTAACTAAATGGGAGATAACTCTGATACTTACATTGGAATACAAAAACAAAGTGAAAAAGAGCAACATAAGTCATGCCGATGATTTAAAATACTTCACAATATAAAATAACGAATTACATTTATTTAAGCAAGATGTGCATAAGGGCTTGCTAAATTTCTCTTCTTTTTTTGCAGTATATTAACCGTTTTGTAATGGTGAGCCGTAAAACCCAGTTCAACTCAGCTCACAGTATACACCTTGCTGTGCCCTTGGTCCTTACACAGCTAGCCCCTTCGTGGACGGGCTGGTGCAGTTCACAGCATACACCTTGCTGTGCCCTTGTTTCTTACACAGTATCATACCCGTGGACGGGATGGTACAGCTCATAGCATACATCTTGCTGTGCCCTTGTTCCTTACACAGCTATCACCTCCGTGGACGGACGATACAGCTCACAGCATACACCTTGCTGTGCCCTTGTTCCTTGCACATCTAGTACATCCGTGGACGGGATGGTACATATCACAGCATACACCTTGCTGTGCCATTGTTCCTTAAACAGCTATCACATCCGTGGACGGGATGGTACAGATCACAGCATACACCTTGCTGTGCCCTTGTTCCTTACAAAGCTATCACATCCGTGGACGGGATGGTACAGCTCACAGCATGCACATTGCTGTGTCCTTGTTCCTTATACAGCTATCACATTCCTTACACAGTTATTACCTCCGTGGACGGGATGGTAAACCTCATAGCATACACATTGCTGTGCCCTTGTTCCTTACACATCTAGTACATCCGTGGACGGGATGGTACAGATCACAGCATACACCCTGCTGTGCCATTGTTCCTTACACAGCTAGCACCTCAGTGTACGGGATGGTACAGCTCACCGCATACACCTTGCTGTGCCCTTGTTCCTTACACAGCTATCACATCCGTGGACGGGATGGTACAGCTCACAGCATGCACCTTGCTATGCCCTTGTTCCTTACACAGCTATTACCTCCGTGGACGGGATGGTAAGCTCACAGTATACACCTTGCTATGCCCTTGTTCCTTACACTGCTATCACATCCGTAGACGGGATGGTACAGCTCACAGCATGCACATTGCTGTGCCCTTGTTCCTTACACAGCTATCACATCCGTGGACGGGATGGTACAACTCACAGCATGCACCTTGCTATGCCCTTGTTCCTTACACAGCTAGCAACTCCGTGGACGGGATGGTACAACTCACAGCATGTAACTTGCTATGCCCTTGTTCCTTACACAGCTAGCAACTCCGTGGACGGGATGGTACAGCTCGCAGCATGCACCTTGCTATGCCATTGTTCCTTACACAGCTATCACTTCCGTGGACGGGATGGTACAGCTCACAGCATGCACCTTGCTATGCCCTTGTTCCTTACACAGCTATTACCTCCGTGGACGGAATGGTACAGCTCACAGTATACACCTTGCTGTGTCCTTGTTCCTAACACAGCTAGTACCTCCGTGGGTGGGATGGTACAGCTAAGAGCATACACCTTGCTGTGTCCTTGTTCCTTACATAGCTGTCACATCCGTGGACGGGATGGTACAGCTCACAGCATACAACTTGCTGTGCCCTTGTTCCTTACACAGCTACCACATCCGTGGACACATTGCTGTGCCCTTGTTCCTTACACAGCTAGTAGATCCGTGGACGGGATGGTACAGCTCACAGCATACACCTTGCTGTGCCCTTGTTCCTTGCACAGCTAGTACCTCATCATACACCTTGCTGTGCCCTTGTTCCTTACACAGCTATTACCTCCGTGGACGGGATGGTACAGTTCACATCATACACCTTGCTGTGCCCTTGTTCCTTGCACAGCTAGTACCTCATCATACACATTGCTGTGCATTTGTTCCTTACACAGCTAACACCTCCGTAGACGGGATGGTACAGCTCACATCATACACCTTGCTGTGCCCTTGTTCCTTACACGGCTAGTAGATCCGTGGACGGGATGGTAAATACACTGAGTTTGAAACATTCTCACCTCTTACCGCTGTGGGTTCGAATCTCACTGGAAGCTAGACTTGTAAATGATGTTTGTTTGTTTGTTTGTTTGTTTGAATGGTAGTTTACGTCATTTTAGCACATGTAAGGCCATATATGACGTCGATATTTTTTGTGGTAGTGGCATACGATCCCATGTTTGCTGGATAGAATCAGTAAAGGTTGTCTACCTCCCGCCATCCGTAAGAATCGACACTTTCTCACTTGACAAGTTTACCTTATAAGTGAGAAAGTGTCGCTTCTAACGAATGCGGGAGGTATCCAATACTGCTTCTACCCAGGAGAAAATGGGTGGCTGGCCTCCACCACTATAAAGCGGCCCTCATGTATAGCCTAACACATAGCAATCTAATATTATTCTGTTCCTCAACAACAAATCGATATTATTATAAAACAAGCATAACACTACAGTATTACATATTTACACAGTCTACATTTATTATAAAATGTGTCTAGGAACTTGTAAATATTGTTTAATTTTAAAGGCAATTATAACGATTCTAAAAACATAATTAATAACATTGAACATGTTGTACACATGAGAAGGAAATAAGTATAATACACAAAACGCACAAAAATATGAATTTACTAGAGACAATGGCATAAGGTAAAACAAGGCATGTTAAGCAACTTAAAGCTATACAGTCCCTATTTTAACTGGTAATAACTCATGAATATGAATGAGTCACGTGTGAAGTAGTTTCAAATCGACGAAATAGTATAATGACTACTATTTATTATGAGGCAAAATAGCTTAACACATTTGAACGCAAATCAAGATGGATCAATAAATATGTAGTCCATCTTGTCGCACGTGTAAATTAACATTGCCTGTTGTAATACTGTATGACTAATACTTCGCCTCAAAACAACCATATCTCGGCTTGATGAGTTTGTGTGTGCCCGCTTGTTGTTACGTAATGCCTATTTAGTGTTAAAAATACTGAAACATACCAATAAATAGCCGTGGTCTAGTGGTTCAGCGTACATCCTTCAAAACTTACCAGTGCGAGGCTGTGGTTCAAATCCCGTTCCAGGAAACTTTTTTTTTATCACATATATTCTGAAGCCGTATATCTATCGATGTTACATGTACGGAGGCTAAATAGAAATGTGAAATTTTACGCATCGATTTCTGCTCATGAGTTATTACCAGTTAAAATAGGGACCGTGTAGCTTTAAGAATACACTCAGTAAATTTGAAAAAGCAGCTCTTGGTATATTTTGAATTTCTAGAGCGGAATTGAAGTCCTCGTGCAAAATGTGTTTTAACTGAAAGAAGTAGAGTACATCATATGCAACTATTTAAACGCCACAGGTTAACCTTTGTGACAAAGAGACATGTGTACTAACAAAACATAGAATAAGAAAAAAACAGCAGATTGAAAATAATCGAAAATCAAAATCGCTGCGTTTTTAAGTGGACTGAGTATAATTTGCATCGACAGAGGTCACGACAGACGGGCTCGATTGATCTTTACTGCCCATATACCTACCAGATACCACCTCCCCAACAATTGACAATGGAAGTCATAATGTGTTGTTTTCGACTAAACATTATTATAAATGCCCTTGAACGACATACCGTTGTACAAGTAGTGGAGTGCAAATGCACTCATTGTGAAATGCGCAACCAGTTTAATTGAGAAAACATGCGTTATTACTTAACATATGTGAATAAGTAGTAGGCATGCACCCGCATTTGATTTGAAAACTCTTTTAAAAAACTGATATATTATATTTATATATTCATTTCCACTGTGAGTTTATATACCCTCTGATAATCACTGTTATAATTATTTCTCGAAACTAGTGAAATAAAAATGAATATATAGAGGATATTTGTTGGATTGGAGTTAATATAGGATTTATTTTCATCGAGAAGTGAGAAACTTATATTTTCAGGAGTGCTTTAGCACGAGTGGACATATTTGAGTTTCTTCACTTCGAGATAAAAATAAATCCTATATTCATGACAAAACAACAAATATTCTTTTTATTATAGACTAACATCCTGAGAAATTGTCTTAGATCTAATAAAAAGAAGATAAAAGTGACGCGCAACAACAATGACGTCAATAACGACAAAAGGTCAACAATTGCGTGACGTCGTTGTTTATATTTTCACAGTGAAAATATAAACAATGAAAATATAAGGTTTTATTTTAATCATAAAATCCACTATTTCACTGGAAAGTATATAATATAATAACTTTATTTCTGATCTTGATGTTAGAAACCATTTTATGAACGGCGATGAATGATTTTCGAATAATAATTTGCTTATTATAGTGTAAGGTTTTGAAGGAAATATAAAAAGGGGATCAACGAGAGAGGATAAAGTAAAATTGGTACATATACTGCCTTTAAAGCATAATTATACATGTATTTCTTTGGGGTTTCACCGAAGCTTAATATTATAATATTAGAAGTTAAAGTTATACGATGATTCTATTTATATACTCAGTTGCAAAAGAAACTGGACACTTTGAACATTTTTTTTACACCCTATCCTCTTTATCAAGCGACAGTCCCTTAATGATTCGACTTATTGAAAAACAAATGACAGCATGATATTGGCAATGGAATGATAAAAACTTTGGTACCAAAGATGGCATATTCATTTTGGAATTTGCCAATTTAATTCAAAAGAAACTTTATATAATTAAATCTAAACAAAACTCAGTGTCCACTTTCTTTTGCAACTGAGTATACGTATTTTCCATATACGAGATATAAGCCGTGTATGTTAGATTATGATCAATATTAATAATTATACAACGTCATTCATTTGTACACAAAGTCGGTGATAGAAACGAAGCAAATATAATGGAAAAGTACTTTTATACGTTATCGAAAATCATTCTCATTTCAATGAAAATGGGGTTAATTTTAAAATTACGAAATTTGGAATGTTTTTATTTGAGAATAACAACCGTTTGTGAATACATTTCAGTTGTGTTGAAACAATGGCAGAATGGGCAATTGTTATCAATGCCAAACATTAAATTTGTTCAAAGCAATATGTTTGTATAATGAAATAAGTTGTTTTTAATATATTGCAGGTAATTCTGATACCTCGCTTAGAAAATAATAAAATAACACATTCTTACCTAGCATTTCTAATATCTTCACACAATTATATTAGTGTTCATATGTTTAATCTATGTCCCTAAAAAGTGATAATAAACTTGTTGTTGTGATATATAGATATCATATATATAGATATAGATATAGATAAGAATGAGAAAATACATACATCTACAAAATACCTTTCAAGAAGCACTGGATCCCCGAGGGGATAAGAAAAATGTTAGAATAAATTAATAAATGGGAAAAAAACATGTTTACAGTGCTATAGTTTGTACTATTTTGTTACATTTGTCATGTTACTTTTCATGTACACATGCCTTAGTGTCTATTATATTTTGAAATAAACTATTATAATTATCATATGCCACTCTTCAAAATGGCTTTAAAAAAAGAAGGTTTGCTGGACACTTAGTTAAAGTCTATTTCTTAGATGAACATTTAATAAAAACATAAAATTGCTGATGGAGCAGTAACTTAAGGTTGTAATACCATTATACAAACTCATTCGATCCCCGCCATGACTATATAATCCCTGAGATCGACACATGTTTCTGCAGTTGCTTAGTACTGGTTCTACCCAAGAATACCAAGGGAATTCAAGACACTCGTGAGGTGATTAAAATAAGTTCAGAGAGCTTCCGTTACAACTGATGTAAAATAATTACTTTAAACTACAACTCCGGGATGTAATATTTGTATTATACCAGCGATGATAATGAGTGAGCTATTTTTATTTACCATTTAATATTCCCGATCCACTGATACGTGACATTTCTTGGTTTCTATCATGTGTGCTTCTGTAATCGAGGGGTTAACGACGTTGCGTTGTAAACCTTCTCGCCTCTCACCTCTGCTGGTTCAAATCCCACTGGGAGCTCAACTTGTGAGAAATGTCGAATCTTACGGATGGCGGAAGATATACAGTACTGGTTTCTACTCAGGAAATAAGTGGGTGGTCTGCCTAAAAAAATCGACCGTCATAAATAGCCTAAAATGTGCTGGAAAATGACGTTAAACAACAACAAACAAATAAAAGTGTATTTCTTTGTCGAAAACGTTTTGGCTCAAGCAAAGCCTTCTAAGTTGTTATACATATATCAAGCAGTGTCACGTGACGACGTCCTGTAGCAATGACCCGTTGAACATATTGACCAAACGTTTCCCGTATACGGATGCTGGTGATGTATCAGAGATGTAACTTAAACACAATATCCTATCAATTATTCACTGTAATGGGCAGTTTTAAGTTTTATTTCTATTGATTAAGCCATTCTTATGGTATTTGTGGAGAAAGCTGATCGGTGTGTTATAAAGGTTGTTCTACATATCCACTGTAAAGACCTTAATGTTGTTTAACGTTGATGGTAAACTTTAATCTAGTCTATTAACGGGTTAATATTTAATATGTCAAACGCATCAGAGCATAATTAGACCTACACTGCTGTTTTATAGCGCCTCCGTGTCTGGGATTGTATAGACGCCGCGTCTAAAATGTCCTCGACTCTCACCGCTGCGGGTTCGAATCCCACTGGGAGCTCGAATTGTCAAGTGAGATCTTACGGATGTCGGGTGGTATGCAGTACTGGTTCTACCCCATCCTTGTTCTTCCCAGGAAAAATGGGATGGTCTGCCTCTACCATCATATATGGCCTAACATGTGCTAAAAATGACGTAAACCGCCAATCAATTTCTTTCATTATCATTTTCTTGTATATATTTGGTTGAAAATTAAACATTGCCGAGTTTTGTACTTAAGTTAAGATGACGTTACTTAACTCCACATTTTTACAAATGACCGTATAAGGTTAAACTTTTGAAGTACGTTCATCAAGACAAAACAGAAATAAACACAAAACATTGTCAAGCCAATCATATTAATAATACGAGTACAATTCTGTTTTAGTCAGTCTCCTGATTATACTAATCCAAGTTATGATAAGCCTTATTATACCATCGTAGATTTGGATATTGTTTTACTTATATACAGACATTGTTAGTGGTAGTAGTACATTTAAATCAGAACATCTGATGGCGCACTTTTGCACGTCCGCCAAATGCCATGAATTCATTTGATTTAAAGGCTGTTATATACTTGCTTTAAGGGCTATTTATATACCTGCTTTTAAAGGCTATTTATATTCTTGCTTTAAAGGCTATTATATACTTGCTTTAAAGACTATTTATATACTTGCTTCAAAGGCTATTTATATTCTTGCTTTAAAGGCTATTTATATACTTGCTTTAAAGGCTATTTATATACTTGCTTCAAAGGCTATTTATATTCTTGCTTTAAAGGCTATTTATATTCTTGCTTTAAAGGCTGTTATATACTTGCTTTAAAGGCTATTTATATACTTGCTTCAAAAGCTATTTTTATTCTGGCTTTAAAGGCTATTTATATTCTTGCTTTAAAGGCTATTATATACTTGCTTTAAAGGCTATTTATATACTTGCTTCAAAGGCTATTTATATTCTTGCTTTAAAGGCTATTTATATTCTTGCTTTGAAGGCTATTATATACTTGCTTTAAAGGCTATTTATATACTTGCTTCAAAGGCTATTTATATTCTTGCTTTAAAGGCTATTTATATACTTGCTTTAAATGCTATTTATATACTTGATTTAAAGGTTAGTTATATACTTGCTTTATAGGCTATTTATATACTTGCTTTAAAGGCTATTTATATATTTGCTTCAAAGGCTATTTATATTCTTGCTTTAAAGGCTATTTATATTCTTGCTTTAAAGGCTATTATATACTTGCTTTAAAGGTTATTTATATACTTGCTTCAAAGGCTATTTATATACTACCTTTAAAGGCTATTTATATTCTTGCTTTAAAGGCTATTATATACTTGCTTTAAAGGCTATTTATATACTTGCTTCAAAGGCTATTTATATTCTTGCTTTAAAAGCTATTTATATACTTGCTTTAAATGCTATTTATATACTTGATTTAAAGGTTAGTTATATACTTGATTTAAAGGCTATTTATATACTTGATTTAAAGGTTATTTATATACTTGCTTTAAAGGCTATTTATATACTTGCTTTAAAGGTTATTTATATTCTTGCTTTAAAGGCTATTTATATACTTGCATTAAAGGTTATTTATATTCTTGCTTTAAAGGCTGTTATATACTTGCTTTGAAGGCTATTTATATACTTGCTTTAAAGGCTATATATATTCTTGCTTTAAAGGCTGTTGTATACTTGCTTTAAAGGCTATTTATCATCTTGGTTTAAAGGTTAGTTATATACTTGCTTTACAGGCTATTTATATTCTTGATTTAAAGGCTATTTATATACTTGCTTTAAATGCTATTTATAAACTTGATTTAAAGGTTAGTTATATACTTGATTTAAAGGCTATTTATATACTTGATTTAAAGGTTATTTATTTACTTGCTTTAAAGGCTATTTATATTCTTGCTTTAAAGGCTGTTAGATACTTGCTTTAAAGGCTATTTATATACTTGCTTTAAAGGCTATTTATATTCTTGCTTTAAAGGCTGTTATATACTTGCTTTAAAGGCTATTTATATACTTGATTGAAAGGTTAGTTATATACTTGCTTTAAAGGCTATTTATATACTTGATTTAAAGGTTATTTATTTACTTGCTTTAAAGGCTATTTATATTATTGCTTTAAAGGCTGTTATATTCTTGCTTTAAAGGCTATTGATATACTTGCTTTAAAGGCTAGTTATATTCTTGCTTTAAAGGCTGTTATATACTTGCTTTGAAGGCTATTTATATACTTGATTTAAAGGTTAGTTATATACTTGGTTTAAAGGCTATTTATATACTTGATTTAAAGGTTATTTATTTACTTGCTTTAAAGGCTATTTCTATACTTGCTTTAAAGGCTGTCATATACTTGCTTTAAGGGCTATTTATATTCTTGCTTTAAAGGCTGTTATATTCTTGCTTTAAAGGCTATTTATATTCTTGCTTTAAAGGCTTTTATATTCTTGCTTCAAGGGCTATTTATATACTTCCTTGAAAGGCTGTTATATACTTGCTTTAAAGGCTATTTATATCCTTGCTTTAAAGGCTGTTATATTCTTGCTTTAAAGACTATTTATATACTTGCTTTGAAGGCTGTTATATACTTGCTTTAAAGGCTATTTATATACTTGCTTTAAAGGCTATTTATATTCTTGCTTTAAAGGCTGTTATATTCTTGCTTTAAAGGCTATTTATATACTTGCTTTAAAGGCTGTTATATACTTGCTTTAAAGGCTATTTAT
Source organism: Cyrtodaria siliqua (assembly GCA_037043455.1). Classification (NCBI taxonomy): domain Eukaryota; kingdom Metazoa; phylum Mollusca; class Bivalvia; order Adapedonta; family Hiatellidae; genus Cyrtodaria; species Cyrtodaria siliqua. The sequence continues at coordinate 121,755 of JAWPHD010003077.1, forward strand.
ATACTTGCTTCAAAGGCTATTTATATTCTGGCTTTAAAGGCTATTTATATTCTTGCTTTAAAGGCTATTATATACTTGCTTTAAAGGCTATTTATATTCTTGCTTTAAAGGCTATTTATATTCTTGCTTTGAAGGCTATTATATACTTGCTTTAAAGGCTATTTATATACTTGCTTCAAAGGCTATTTATATTCTTGCTTTAAAGGCTATTTATATACTTGCTTTAAATGCTATTTATATACTTGATTTAAAGGTTAGTTATATACTTGCTTTAAAGGCTATTTATATACTTGCTTTAAAGGCTATTTATATATTTGCTTCAAAGGCTATTTATATTCTTGCTTTAAAGGCTATTTATATTCTTGCTTTAAAGGCTATTATATACTTGCTTTAAAGGTTATTTATATACTTGCTTCAAAGGCTATTTATATTCTTGCTTTAAAGGCTATTTATATACTACCTTTAAATGCTATTTATATACTTGATTTAAAGGTTAGTTATATACTTGGTTTAAAGGCTATTTATATACTTGATTTAAAGGTTATTTATTTACTTGCTTTAAAGGCTATTTATATACTTGCTTTAAAGGCTATTTATATTCATGCTTTAAATGCTATTTATATTCTTGCTTTAAAGGCTGTAATATACTTGCTTTAAAGGCTATTTATATTCTTGCTTTAAAGGCTATTATATACTTGCTTTAAAGGCTATTTATATACTTGCTTCAAAGGCTATTTATATTCTTGCTTTAAAGGCTATTTATATACTTGCTTTAAATGCTATTTATATACTTGATTTAAAGGTTAGTTATATACTTGATTTAAAGGCTATTTATATACTTGATTTAAAGGTTATTTATATACTTGCTTTAAAGGCTATTTATATTCTTGCTTTAAAGGTTATTTATATTCTTGCTTTAAAGGCTATTTATATACTTGCATTAAAGGTAATTTAAATTCTTGCTTTAAAGACTGTTATATACTTGCTTTGAAGGCTATTTATATACTTGCTTTAAAGGCTATATATATTCTTGCTTTAAAAGCTGTTGTATACTTGCTTTAAAGGCTATTTAACATCTTGGTTTAAAGGTTAGTTATATACTTGCTTTACAGGCTATTTATATTCTTGATTTAAAGGCTATTTATATACTTGCTTTAAATGCTATTTATAAACTTGATTTAAAGGTTAGTTATATACTTGATTTAAAGGCTATTTATATACTTGATTTAAAGGTTATTTATTTACTTGCTTTAAAGGCTATTTATATTCTTGCTTTAAAGGCTGTTAGATACTTGCTTTAAAGGCTATTTATATACTTGCTTTAAAGGCTATTTATATTCTTGCTTTAAAGGCTGTTATATACTTGCTTTAAAGGCTATTTATATACTTGATTGAAAGGTTAGTTATATACTTGCTTTAAAGGCTATTTATATTTATATACTTGATTTAAAGGTTATTTATTTACTTGCTTTAAAGGCTATTTATATTATTGCTTTAAAGGCTGTTATATTCTTGCTTTAAAGGCTATTGATATACTTGCTTTAAAGGCTATTTATATTCTTGCTTTAAAGGCTGTTATATACTTGCTTTAAAGGCTATTTATATACTTGATTTAAAGGTTAGTTATATACTTGGTTTAAAGGCTATTTATATACTTGATTTAAAGGTTATTTATTTACTTGCTTTAAAGGCTATTTATATTCTTGCTTTAAAGGCTGTTATATTCTTGCTTTAAAGGCTATTTATATACTTGCTTTGAAGACTATTTATATACTTGCTTTAAAGGCTGTTATATACTTGCTTTAAGGGCTATTTATATTCTTGCTTTAAAGGCTTTTATATTCTTGCTTCAAGGGCTATTTATATACTTCCTTGAAAGGCTGTTATATACTTGCTTTAAAGGCTATTTATATCCTTGCTTTAAAGGCTGTTATATTCTTGCTTTAAAGACTATTTATATACTTGCTTTAAAGGCTGTTATATACTTGCTTTAAAGGCTATTTATATACTTGCTTTAAAGGCTATTTATATTCTTGCTTTAAAGGCTGTTATATTCTTGCTTTAAAGGCTATTTATATACTTGATTTAAAGGCTGTTATATACTTGCTTTAAAGGCTATTTATATACTTCCTTTAAAGGCTGTTATATACTTGCTTTAAAGGCTATTTATATACTTGATTTAAAGGTTATTTATTTACTTGCTTTAAAGTCTATTTATATTCTTGATTTAAAGGCTATTTATATACTTGCTTTAAAGGCTATTCATATACTTGCTTTAAAGGCTATTTATATTCTTGATTTAAAGGTTATTTATATACTTGCTTTAAGGGCTATTTATATTCTTGATTTAAGGGCTATTTATATTCTTGATTTAAAGGCTATTTATATACTTACTTTAAAGGCGATTTAAAGGTTATTTATATACTTGCTTTAAAGGCTATTTATATACTTCCTTTAAAGGCTGTTATATACTTGCTTTAAAGGCTATTTATATACTTGATTTAAAGGTTATTTATTTACTTGCTTTAAAGTCTATTTATATTCTTGATTTAAAGGCTATTTATATACTTGCTTTAAAGGCTATTCATATACTTGCTTTAAAGACTATTTATATTCTTGATTTAAAGGTTATTTATATACTTGCTTTAAGGGCTATTTATATTCTTGATTTAAGGGCTATTTATATTCTTGATTTAAAGGCTATTTATATACTTACTTTAAAGGCGATTTAAAGGTTATTTATATACTTGCTTTAAAGGCTATTTATATACTTGATTTAAAGATTATTTATTTACTTGCTTTAAAGGCTATTCATATTCTTGATTTAAAGGCTATTTATATACTTGCTTTAAAGGCTATTAATATACTTGCTTTAAAGGCTATTTATATTCTTGATTTAAAGGTTATTTATTTACTTGCTTTAAAGGCTATTTATATTCTTGATTTAAAGGCTATTTATATTCTTGATTTAAAGGCTATTTATATACTTACTTCAAAGGCGATTTAAAGGTTATTTATATACTTGCTTTAAAGGCTATTTATGTACTTACTTTAAGGGGTATTTATGTTCTTGATTTAAAGGTTATTTATATACTTGCGTTAAAGGCTATTTATATATATACTTACTTTAAAGGCTATTTATATTCTGGATTCAAAGGTTATTTATATACTTGGTTTAAAGGTTAGTTATTTACTTGCTCTAAAGGTTATTTATATACTTGCTTTAAAGGCTATTTATATTCTTGATTTAAAGTTATTTATATAATTGGTTTAAAGGCTATTCATATACTCGCTTTAAAGGTTATTTTATTTATATACTTGCTTTAAAGGCTATTATTTACTTGCTTTAAAGGTTATTTATATACTTACTTTAAAGGCTATTTATACTCTTGATTTAAAGGTTATTTATTTACTTGGTTTAAAGGCTATTCATATACTTGCTTGAAAGGCTATCTATATACTTGCTTTAAAGGCTATTTATATACTTGATTAAAATGCTGTTTATTTACTTGCTTTATTCCGTTAAAACTGTCTTCTTAGCTACTTTCTCTTTATACTCTACGCAACTGTTTCTCTGGTATTATTTGACGTCCATAATAACGTCAAAACTAAAACACTATATGATAAATATATGACATACAAAACGTCCCAGAAACTGAACTTGACTGATGAAGTGTGATACACATCTATAAAACTAGAAGGGTGTTTTTAGAACGCTTGTGTCGCCTGCCGTGTGACAATTTCAGTTTGGTTTTGTTACAGGTTAACATTCTATGAACAGGGGTATAACTCTGCTAAAATGAAAGTCAGAGTTATTGGACATGTTTAACGACATTCTTTGAGTTAAGATGAAGATGTGTGTGAAGTTTCATGAACATAGGTCAAATACTTTTCAAGTTATGGCAAAGGTTAGGTTGCATGTTAAAGTGTGACGGACGACGGACGTCGACGGACGACTGACAGGCTACGCAGACGACACAATACGTATTACAGACTGACACTCAACTTCGGAAGTTAGACTCGAAAATATTTATATAGATATATATTCCGATAAGTTGTTTAACATATAACTTGCAAATGTAACTATCAAGTGAAATAAAATATTAAATAAATAAAATACACTTCCCAGGAATGCATTAAATATTAAATTTGTTTTGTTAGGGGAGATACTAAAAGCATGTGCTGTCATTCTAAGAAAATCAATTATATTAGTTTTGAACGCATACTTTAGCATTAAACATTACTCTCTTCTTTTGGCTTTTTCTCAAACGGGTCATGAGAAAACGTCAATTGTTCTGGGATCAGTGTAGTATAGATTATCTGCGACGTTTGCTTTTTTCAAGAAAAACGTCTAGAACCTTTCTTCTTTTTTTATGTGGCAGCCATTTTACAGAGATTCTGGCGTCGTTTCTGATTGGCTGGTGCAGAAGCACCTTCTATCCAAGATATACAGAACCGCAGAAAGACAGTAAATTAATAAACAAAGAATAAAACTTCATCATTATATGTATATCGACGAACTAAATATGGATGGTCAAAAAATTTATAATACAAAAATAATAATTACGGTCATGTGTTTCCGGTTTCAATATTTTTTTCTGCACACAGTGCTACAGACTGGTGAAAAACAGCCCATTGAACACAATGCAAACTAAGCTCTGTTTGGGGCTCAGTCACGCGTTCCACAACGTTCGTTCACTTATATACACTTTAATCCTGTGAATCACACACCTTTGGCTCTCGGATTGTCCTATATCTAGGAAAAAACACCGATTCAGTTATTCAGAAGTTCATGTCATTCATGCATATTTTGAACTACGCACATGTCAAAAGTCGTATCAATTCGTTCCTCATGTCAAAGGAAGTAGGGCGAACGGTTAGGTCACGTGATTATTCAAAAAAGTTATGACGATGTTTATAATAAATCATTTTGCGTGATCTGCAAAGATAAAATATAGAATTGTATTAAAAAAAATCAATTTTAATTTTTTTGTGTTAATTTTTTTAAATAATTTTCTGCTATCGAGCTTCGGTTTGAAATGTTTACATATGCGTATCGATTGAGGAGACCTAAGTATATATTAGTTTTGTTGTAAAATAGTCCCGTTTAAAACTAAATTGTTTTCGTGCATTATTTAAAATTTTGCAACATCTAATCTGCAGATATTCTGAAAATTATATTTACACAAGAAATAAATAAGTTTCAGGCAAACATATTCCAATTTAACAGGTTTTACCAAAATCTTGTAATTTAGTAGTTAGCAGAGATATATGTGAGTGAAAGGAACGATAGCTCTGCGTAGAGGTTGAAATCGTATAACTACCTAATCTCTGTGCTCATACGCGCCGAAGACATAGTCCTGGAAAACACAGTAAAATACTTGTTATTAGTGACAGCAGACATGACATTTTAAAATCGGGGTAAATGTAACTGTAAAATGAAAATATTGAGAAAAACACATGCAAATGAGACACTTTGGATTTTTACATGGAGCTATTTTAGCACCCTACGACCCGGAAATAATTCCTGACTGGTCTGACACCACAGGTCAAGACGTTTGTATTTACACTCAAGCGTTCTAGATGATCAAGACTAGGGAGAAGACGCATTTTCAAAAAAGGATAGAATAAACAATATAATATTAAAAAATAGAACTACACAGCAAGTTTTATGTTTAATCATGTCGTTGTTTTGTGAATAGGGCTTTCGTTTCTATCCAAAAAAGCAAAGTCCAATGTTTCAACAGAAAATATGTTGTTTATTGATGCAAATTATTAAAAATTATACATAGTTTAATGATACATGGTTTAATGGTGCATATGGTACATGGATTAATGATACATGGTTTAATGGTGCATATGGTACATGGATTAATGGTACATGGATTAATGGTGCATATTGTACATGGATTAATGGTACATGGATTAATGGTGCATATTGTACATGGATTAATGGTACATGGATTAATGGTGCATATGGTACATGGATTAATGATACATGGTTTAATGGTGCATATGGTACATGGATTAATGGTACATGGTTTAATGGTGCATATGGTACATGGATTAATGGTACATGGTTTAATGGTGCATATGGTACATGGATTAATGGTACATGGCTTAATGGTGCATATGGTACATGGATTAATGGTACATGGCTTAATGGTGCATATGGTACATGGATTAATGGTAGATGGTTTAATGGTGCATATTGTACATGGATTAATGGTACATGGATTAATGGTGCATATTGTACATGGATTAATGGTACATGGATTAATGGTGCATATGGTACATGGATTAATGATACATGGTTTAATGGTGCATATGGTACATGGATTAATGGTACATGGATTAATGGTGCATATGGTACATGGATTAATGGCACATGGATTAATGGTGAATATTGTTCTGGGTACATATATTCATAAAGCTTCCTTATAATATTTTAAGTCAACATGTACCTATTTTTAAACAGCTTTTTCTATCGTTTTCAGATAATTTCTTAACATTTTGATAAGATTATGGATGAATTAAACACACAGCTAATATTTTTTTGAAAATATATGGTTTGTAGTGTCTCTGAGCGGTTTTAGTCTTCTTTTAGATTTCCTTATATAAATCATTATAATGTGTTCTTATATATATTTACTTGTTTATATACCCGTTGACGGGAATTTGTTGATTTACTTATATAGTTTATATTACTACCATATCATCCCTTATTTGTAAATAGTTTTATCTTTATATATTTACATTAATTTTTATTCACTACTTCATTTCTTCATCTTTCATCAGTTTTTGCGCAAAATATGACCTATTTTTGTGTCGACGTGCCGTAAAACACCATTCATTCATTCATTCATTCATTCTGAGAGGGAAAATATGTAAAAATCTAAACGTTTTACTAAAGTAACATTTCCCATTCAAGTTGCTTTATGAACACGGGCTCAGGCTTTGAATTCAACATCCATTCTAGAGAATTTCTTAGACTTAAGCCCAAGTAAGCAAATTTCAATCAATACTATTTCTGTAAGTTTAAAGGATAAACGTTCAAAACAAGCTGCTATGTATAAATATGATAAATACTAACGCCTAGCAGTTTATCTTTAAAGGCCAGGTGAATATTTGCGAACAACAAAATTTGAGTAGTTGAGCTCTAGTTTGAAAAATGGATGTTGAATTCCAGGCCAGGTGTTTAATGGTACAGTGTTTAATGGCTGAATGATTGGGGATTTAAAGGTTGAGGGTTTTAATGGTTTGCCTGATTTAATGATAGTACATAGTTAAATCATTTTAATAAGAGAGTGTTTGTGTCTCTCCTTAAACATTTAGAATTGAAAAAGTCCCAATCAGTTTTGGTAGAATTTTTTAATTGATGCTTTAATTGTATCAGTCATTGCTTTGTTTTTATTAAAAACGTTTATTTGACTGTTGCAGGACTTGTATAGAGGAACAATATATATTTGTACGTGCTAAAAGGAATGTTACTGTATACGAGAAGAATATACTATTGCAAAAACGGAGAGCGTGGTCCAGTGGTAGAGCGTCGGACTTCAGATCGAGAGGCTGTGGGTTCGATCCTCGCCGTGGCCATGTTATTTATCCTTGAGTAAGATAATTAATCTACATTGCTTAGTACTAGTTCTACACAGGAAACCTGCACATGATCTTAGAAAGAGGGTGTTGCAGTATCAGTAGATAGATAGTTGCGTATAATCTTCCTACTGCGCGTCTGATTGGTAAAGTTCCAAGCTTTCGAATTAATAAAATCTGATTGTTTTAATGTTTGATTTCTATTGCAGCGATCGGTGTTAAAATGCGCTATGCGTGCATTTTCAAGCGCTCTGCGCACATCCATTAGCGTTGAAATAATTGCTGCTCTCACTCGATTGGTTCGCAGGCTGAATAATGCAGTCTAACATAGTTAAAAACAACATCCCTCTATCCTAGTGTGGTTAGAGAAAACGCATCGTGAAATTCAATAAAGTCGTGTTCCTTGCATAATTCCAAACGAGCAATAGTAGAATCGGTGATTTAAAAACAATTTAGACACCAATTCCCTTGCTGTTATGCAGTACGTTCCTTCAGGCCGTCCCTAACCACTTCCAACTTGGTGCACCCTTAAAAGTATGCTTGTTTGCCCGAACGCGACTAGTCTAAAAAAATGTCCCGCCCCCAAACTTTCTTTCCAGTGAAAATATGTTGTTGTTTTTTAACATTGTCTTCTCACTCCCCTACCTGGTCATGAGTAGCCATTTGACTGAAAAAAAAATACACACCAGTGTTTTTAATTTGGTTTGCCAATGGTTTAAGATAGACGTTTTACGTAGAAAGTGAACATTTTTAACATTTCAGTATACACCCATTATACTAAAATCATCTTCAGTAAATACAATAAGCAGTGTTTTTAAGAATTAACAAAAGAATCTGACATACATGGAAGAAAAAAAAGAATTTTCCGACCTACCTACCTTCCTACCTAACTTATAGTATCTGAAAAATCCAAGATCGGGTTTGGGCAAACTAAGACATCTTGAAGTGTGGCCTTATATCTAACTACGTTGTTGAGCTAGCTGTTCGTGTTATGGTTGTGAACAGAAGAAGTAGTAATAGTAGTAGTAGTAGTAGTAGTAGTAGTAGTAGTAGTAGTAGTAGTAGTAGTAGTAGTAGTTGTAGTAGTAGTAGTAGTGGTGGTGGTGGTGGTGCGGCGGCGGCGACGGCGGCGGCGGCAGCAGTAGAAGTAGTAGTAGTAGTAGTAGTAGTAGTAGTAGTAGTAAAATGGTGGCGGCGGTGGCGGCGGTGGCGGCGGCGGCGGCAGCGGTAATAGTAGTAGTAGTGGCGGCGGCGGCGGTAGTAGTAGTAGTAGTAGCATCACCGTCATATGCATCATCATTATCATCATCATCAGCAGCAGCAGCAGGAGTAGCAGTAATGACGTTACGTTATGTCTGGATTTGCAATTAGGCTAAGTATGTATTCTTATAAATATTGATGTTTATAAAACGAAACAAAATTTGTAAGGCCCCGTGTTAGGCAGAATTATGCAGTTTTCCCAAAAGGTTCCATAAAATGATAGAGTGATAGAGTGTAGAGAAAACAAATGCTTATAATGAAATATGACTACGCTGTCGTGAAATATGACGTTTCATAGCTCCATTTTCAAAACCACTCAAAATACTAATATTCATATGATACTTTCTGTTGAAAATATCTAATTAGGTTCAGTTTAGATAGGCGAAGCGAACTGTGCACCTCAATTATAAAATGGCAATTCCGTTGACAAGAGAGATCTTTCTTGAACTTATTCATCATTACCAACCTACCAAGGCACGTTAGTTTTTGTATCATGGCAAAAGGGCAAATAATGTAAATAATGCAAATATAAAAACCGATTCGAAAATTGAACGCCGGTAGTGAATCGGAAGTTTACCAAAAAAGGTTAACGCGCATGGAATCTGCCATTTATTTGTTTGTTTGTATGGTGTTTTACGTCATTTTCAACACGTAAAGTTATATATGACGGTCGATTTTTTGTGGTGGAGGCAGGCTCAGCCACTTTTCCTGGGTAGAACCAGTACTGTACACCTCCCGCCATCCGTAAGAATCGACACTTCCTCACTTACAAGTCGAGCTCCCATTGGGATTCGAACCCGCAGCGGTGAGAGACGTTAACCATTCGGCCTGCCATTTATAACTGGCGTTCAAAATCGCATAACTGCCGAAAGAGGAGAGGAGAGGAGAGGAGAGGAGAGGGGAGGGGAGGGTAGGGGAGGGGAGGCCTTGAACCGGCTATTAAAGAAATACGCCACTTATTGTGACTATCAAAGATACATACGCGTAGGAGCCGGGGGCCAGGTCAGTTATGAATAGCACTTAGTATTAAAACTCATGTTGCACTTAGTATAAAGTTGAGTACTCAGAAGTACGGTTGTATCTTCTTTTTTAATTCCTCGGACATGTAATAAATTATTAATTTCCTTTTCTTTTTTTTTATTCAATTTTTTTTTCTTTTTTTTTGGCTATAGTTACACTCCATACTACAGTATGTTCAAAGGAATAAAGACAGTAATATCTTATGGAAAATTGCGTCCATACAATCTCCAAAAGACATTGGTGTAACGAAAATGTTTAATGTTCATCAAGCAAACGTCAAACATGACGTTTACTCCGTGCGGGTCATTTAATCTGTTTCGGATACGTCTCAAACTGCTTGATTGGAAGCGTTTATTGTCCACTCGACGATTCGGACTTGTACTTTAAACATGTACATTCTGGCAGCTAAAGTGTCGTTTTAAGGACATATGGGGCAGTCTTAAAGTAATTGTACCGAGCATGTAAAGGCCCTATCCCGCCATCAACAGGCACATTTACAGATGTACACCGTTTCTAAACCTACTGACGCCGAGGTTTATATATAACTTACATATTTTGAGAATCCAAACTCTATAGATACAATATAAACGGCTTTAAGCAGCCAGACCAAACACCAAAACTGGTGGATCGAATTCAGAGTCATAATTCATTTTACGCATATTCAATCATGGTATTTTAAAGAACCCGAGAATAAACCTATACTTTGAATCGGCACATACACATTTTTATTTCGATTTTACTTTAAAATGCATGTACATATTTAAAGTTCCGTGTGGTTCACTAATATCCACGCTATATAAGTGCGGATGCTGAAAGAGCAAATGTATAAATCGTGCTTAAGTGACGTCACACGGGTCACGTGGTCTATGTGTCCCGGTTTCTTCTGTGACCTCGTGCTTATGTGACCTCTAGCTTAAGTGAGGCCACAAGGGTCTGTTGGTCTATGTGTCCTGGTCAACATCGTGCGTATGTGACCTCGTGCTTATGTGACCTCTAGTTTATGTGACGACACACGGGTCACGTGGTCTGTGTGTCCTGGTCAACATGTAACACTGGGTCATTGTAATCGTCGCTGTAGTGTCAGAGTAGATTGCCAACTCGCCAAGCCCGAGTAGATTGCCAACTCGCCAAGTGGGATTAGATTGTCAACTCGTACTTTCCGTGTCGATTGCTAATTCGTCCTGTCCGAGTCGATTGCGCACTCACCCTGTCCGAGGTGATTGCACACTCACTATGTCCGAGTTGCTGTCTGAGACGGTTTCCAACTCGCCAAGTTCGATTCGACCAACTCGTCCTGTCTGACTCGATTGCCAACTCACAATGGCCGAGTTTGTTGACAGCAACCATAATTGATTGAGCGAGATTCCTTCAGCAAGAAAAACGAGAGTTTGATTGAAAAGTTAGAAGCGTGCTCGAAGACGTCTTAAAATGTAAATAAACGACCATCAGATGAAGACAAAGCGTAGTTTTTCAAAGTATCGACCAGACGGTCAATACATTGCATAGATATAACAGAATTTTCGCCAAATATGGAAATCAAATTCAAGATTCAATTTTATCTATTGCTTTATTTATTCTCAGTTTCCTGCTCTCACCGAATCGGGTTGATAGTAGGATATTAAAATAGAATAAATAATTTCGGCGGGATATATCTTACATATTTGGCTTTTTTTTTTGCCATTTCCAGACTTCCGAATATCGGAATATTTCTTGTAATAATGGATGAACCGTCTACGACTGTAAACTATTGAAGACATACATTCTTGAGAAAAGTTAATAGATTTTTAATGCCGCTTATACATTCTAGTCTGAAATAGCACCGATTATATGTAAACGATTTCGCTTGATTCTGGACAGTTTATTGAAATCTACTATCGTTTTATTCGTCTGTTTGTAGAATTTAGTGTCGGCCATGTCGTTATAATCGTAAATTCGTAAAATTATTGAAGCCAACCTGTCATTGAGCGGCCACATAACGTTACCTACGTTTTTAAAGAAATAAATTTCAATGGGGGAAAATGGATGTGTCTGGGAATGGGATTTATCGACCGGTGTGTAAGCCAGCCGGGATACTTAATATATATGTTCAAATTCTAGAAATCGTCCATCGATAGTCGAAACTACCGTAGTTTTGCCTATGTATTTATATTATGGTATTTATTTAATTTTGAGACATGAAACATTGTTTTACTTATTTGACCTGGCATGACAATGGGTTGATTCGGAGACATAAAACATTGTTTTACTTATTTGACCTGGCATGACAGTGGGTTGATTCGGAGACATAAAACATTGTTTTACTTATTTGACATCGCATAACAATGGGCCCCGAACCCGTTTAGATGTTTCAGTTCTAGACCAGCTGGGTCTTACTTTAACTTTAACCGTAGCCTTGCGATTGGGTGCCGTGGTCTAGTGGTTGAGTCGTTGTCTATCTAGTGGTAGCGTGTTTGTAGTGTGACCAAAACGTTGCTGGTTCAAGACACCACCGTAGTTCACTGTGCTGGTGACCTGAGGCAAGACCATTACTCCCGCCGATTCGTGTCGGAAGGACATTTAGTTCTCCGGCCGTTTTTTGTTTCATGACATGTGTATGTTTATTTAAATCGGAACCAATACACATTAATAGATATTTACAATTCACACATTGCAATATCTGTGAAAAAACTGAATACGATTTTTATTTGATGACGTCGAAAACTTTGAACAGGTAAATTAATCCACAGGTAACTGTATTTTTCAATTATCTGGCTATAGTTATGCAGCTGTATAATTCAGATTTACCTTATTTTCCCGTGCAGTCACGTAGTGGTAAAAGTAGTATCTACGTCACGCAAAAAATGCTTATTTTTACATACAACTTAGTAGAGGTTTTAAATATATGTTTCTCTCCGGGACTATCAAGAAATGTTCATATGATATTTAAGAGTTAAATTTGTTAATTGATAATAATAAAAAGGGGTGGCCATTCATCGTTAACCAGGCGCTTTCATGCACTACGTTTAATCCTCCTGGCATGAACCAAGTATATACATAGCTTATATTGTATTGTAACGGAGGGGTCATCCCGAATCCAAGGTGTACTCTCTCTCTCTCTCTCTCTCTCTCTCTCTCTCTCTCTCTCTCTCTCTCTTCTAAATGAAAGATAGCACTATAGTGCGTTTGCGTAACGATAAAGTAATTACGTGTTCTCGTCAAGACATCGCCGGTTGATTAAACGTTCAAACAGATAAACAATTAAATGGGTAAACTCACTTTCATTTTCAATGTCGTCAGCAAAATAAAGACAATCACATTTAGCATGGTCGTAACATACCGTATTTATCATGATAAATCGTTATAGTTGAGGTTCCATGAAAAAGCATTCCCATTTCAAAAAGAAAAGAACGATTTTATTTCGCCCGCACAATAAAACATGTGTTACACTAGGAGTTGATTAAATCAACACAAAAGTAAAAAGGTACCTCAGCTAGCATCATTTGCTAATAAAACATATTTATATAAATGACGTCTAAGTTATGAAACAAAAACAACGATATTTGTGCTTTAGAAAAATGCACAATACAATATACTACAACAAAGAACTGGCATATACACATTTTGAAACAGAAAACGATCTATATAGCCCAAAATTATTGTTTAACATGCGTAGGGAACATTTTGTTTATCGATCACGCATAGCAATTCCTTTGCATTCTTACATCTTTACTTTAAAACTTACCCATACAATAGTAAAATAATTTTAGTTTTCATCTAAGCCAACATGGAAGCCAAAAATGAACACAATATGCATGAACCTCCAGATAATATCTACACTACTTGGCCATACATCAATGACAGTTTGAGCAAACATTAATAATATAATGTATATATATATATATATATATAGAAGTTTGGAAAAACAAATTTCAGACAATACTGAAAGTGTCTGAAAGAAGCTAACCCTCAAGTAACGGCAAAATTTCACTAGAAATTTTCACTGCAAAAATGTTTATTAAAACTCTATTCATGTGGTCATATAATACTGTATGGGGGTCGATTAAAAGTGTAGGTTTTTCATGCGTTCTTAAAATGTGATTGAATATGTGTAAAATGAATTGGTAAATAGACGCACCAGTTTTGGGGGTTGATCTGGCTGGTTAAAGCCGTTTATAATGTGTCTATAGAGTTTGGATTTCTAAAAACATGTAAGTAAAATATATATATAGTTTTAAATTCACCAGAATGTTGGGTCTCAAGTAATTCTTATACACGAGTATTGGGTCAGAATAGGGTTATTGGGTCAAAAATAGGGCTATTGGGACATGGACCCAATAACTTTTTCAATGTTAGTGCAGTGGGTCGAGGCTCGTTATGCTTGTTAAAATGGACGTATTATCCCGAAACAGGTATTATGGGTAACAAAATGTCCATAAATCGAGGTTATGTGATCATATATGTATATATGTAGGGTCCCAATAACCTGGTGAGTTTAAGTATATATATATATATAAGTTTAGAAACGGTGTACATATGTTTTGGAATTTGGCTGTTGTCGCCGGGATAGCTACTTTTAAGACAACAGTTCTGAAACTATCTTAAACTGAAAAACAGTTTTGTCATAGACTTCTCTAAGACACAATAACAACAAATAACCAGATGGAGGGGTGAACGTGAAACTATAATAACTATATATAAATAAAGAACAAGACACCATCATTTCGAATTGAACCCTCGATATAAAAATATATATACTAAGGCCGACGATACAAAATACATGTAGTTGGTTTGCTGTTTCCCTACCTACCCACGAAAAAAGGCCCTACCCAAAACATGTTATAGCAATTTGTTTTATTTTTAAAAAGAAATTGTGTTGTTGTGGTTGTTGTTTCTAGCTTCAGTATACTTTTCCTTAATTTCTTAAAGTGTTTACTGCCCTTGGCAAAACAATCACCTACCTATCTATGAAATCCTGGGTCGGAAAACAGCAAACAAATATTTTTTTAAGGATGGTCTAAAACGAATAAGAACATAATGTACATCACACGTTGCAGGCAGCGGTGGGTATAAAATGTCAGATGAGCGTTCAGTGTTAACGTGGGGCGTGGGGTGGGCGGGTATATGCACTTTAGTTGAAAATTTTCGATAAACATTAAGAAAGTTATAAAGCGAATATCTACCTGAATCGAACGTTTTGTTTACAAATATTTTATGTGAAACCGATCAAAAAATCACGTGGTTTCGCCAGCCTGAATGATAGAAATAACAAAATATAGAATTACTCCAGTAGACCACTGGTTAAACTCTTTAGAATGAAACTAACTTTATAAAACTAAACAACGCAAACAATTAAATATAAAAAAAAATATAACGGATTCACTCCATTTTCCCATAACACGACCTTTCACAAATATAAATCCCTTCATACGTCAAAGCCTCCACGTTTAAATAGTTTTATCATGCAGCTATGCACTTTTAGGCACCGACGAATAAAGCTAACTAAATGCGGAATTCCTCGGCGTTTATTGTACGAAACCTTATCTGACGTCATAAAGAAGGCATGAAGGAAAAATATTAGTGGCGTCCTCGACAAACGTAGCGTAACATTCTGTTAAATAGATAAAAATAGTCAACCATTTACTCTAAATGATAAAACAAATATTATATCATTGCCTTTTACTATCAAGTTTATTAGGCTCGGCGCGAAAACGCGGAATAGCTCGGTAGCGCCTCACCATTCTTGGATTTCTAAGCCTCGCCTAATAAACTTGATATAAAAGGCACTGACAGGATATTAGGTCAGATACCACTATTGATTTGGGGCTTCTGATTGGTTGAAAAAAGTATAGGGTCTATTAGGGCATATAGTCAGATTGTAAGGTAGATTCTGATTGGATTAAATTACCCAAATCATAACAAATCCCCATAAAACATCAAAATATTATGTTTCCATCATAAAACATGTTGATTTAGGATATTTTGACTGAAATTTGCATTTTTATGGATACAATTTTACTGAGAGTATATTTGCAAAAAGTAAAATTTCTTTACTGCCATTCTGGGGGTGGCCACCTTCAGTGAACTATTAAAGGCTGAAAGCTTCAGATTATCCCCAATTTGCTGGTCATTTTTGAGTGTCTCTAAGATAGTTCTTTAAAAACAGTTAGGTTTTTTCATCCGTTCCGATATAGGAATAGGGGTTGTAGGCCAAAAGGCTATAATGGAGACCTATGGGAAATGCAATAGTGGTATATGACCATTATCTATATATTGGTCCTAAGAGATTGTTGACCAGCGAATAAATATAAAATGCATGCTTGCAGTCACTTACTGTTAAAAGAATATATACTGAAAAGAAAAGGAAACACGACACGGGAATTTCCGTTATATATTGTATATACTGCGCCATTAATTCCATATATATATTCCAAGGAAATCCCATGATGTTTTGTAAAAAAGAAAGTTGCAGTTAGTTAGAGAAAGGACACAAGTGTGATGTTGTAGAGGTTTTAATCACGTAAATGTTGAAGTTCCTCTTTGAAAAATTGAACCAGTTCAGTACTGTATTTAACGTAAAGAGTTTGCAAAATTGTGCATCCTAAGTTTGCTCACATGCTTGAGCCAAACGCGTACTCTGTCAATAATAAAACTTTACAGGAATGTTATTTGCTGTGTTACGTGTTGTTTTAGTCTTTTTTCCGAAAAGAAAGATCTAAGGTAGCCATGTACCATTCGATTAACAGCAGCATATTGTACATACAATATATAGCGGAAATTCCCGTGTCGCGTTTCTTTTTCCTTTCAAGTATGCGCTTATTATAAACAATAACAACAAATTTGTCATAGATATATAGATCCCAAATTGCTACCTTAAATAAAATATTTATCACTTGCGACACTAAAGACTCAAAAAAATCGAACTGTTATACAGACGTATATCACTATACCACTTAAATAAAATCCAAGTTTTAACATAAGCAGAGAATAAGATCCTGATGCTGAACAGAACATGTGATAAGTACAAGCATAACATAACAGAACATGTGATAAGTACAAGCATAACATAACAGAACATGTGATAAGTACAAGCATAAAATAACAAAACATGTGATAAGTACAAGCATAAAATAAAAGAACATGTGATAAGTACAAGCATAAAATAACAGAACATGTGATAAGTACAAGCATAAAATAAAAGAACATGTGATAAGTACAAGCATAAAATAACAGAACATGTGATAAGTACAAGCATAAAATAACAAAACATGTGATAAGTACAAGCATAAAATAAAAGAACATGTGATAAGTACAAGCATAAAATAACAGAACATGTGATAACTACAAGCATAAAATAACAGAACATGTGATAACTACAAGCATAAAATAAGATTGTACTTTCAAACATATGATATTGATCATATATTAACTTAACTCGCTACATATATATAATGGATTGTTCTTTCTTTGAATTAAGACCATTCCATTTATGTAACAAAGTGGTGTTTTGGGGGAAATGATCAGCAGCCGGACGTTGTCAACCCTGATCTGTTACTCGTTTTACAATGGACGCAAAGGCTATTATAGTCGTGCTTAGCGGGTTAGTGGTTAATAATGAATAGCCTGAGTATACAAAAACATTCAGACGAATGCACTAAATAATGCATTACATGGTACACCCTCACACGAATTTCGTGAAACACACACATTTAAATGTAACTATACAGCACATCCTGGCATCGGGAATAATTTTGTCACTTCATCACTTTCCGGAAGATACATTCCGTTTAACGTTGTATGATCCCTAAATCTCTCTTTAAAGGGACACACGACAATCTTGAACTATTTTAAATGGGTGTCTCGATTTATATATCCAGTATCATTTTTACCTTTACCCTGGTTACATTTAAATAAATCAAATTTTAAGTCTTCACTATTTCGTCTTATTATACTATAAGTTTTAATATATTGTTGGTGCAATAATATCAAAAATTAATAATATGCAAATGCAAAAACAAATGGCTTAAAACAGTTCTTATAATTAACATTAATGATTGAACAAATGCAATTTATGTAGAAAAAACTAACGGGACGCTGCTAGTTTTTGAAAAATCAAGATTGCCATGTGTCCCTTTAAAAAACACTGATATCTCCTCTATGGTATAGCAGTTTAAACGAGGTTACAGGTTTCTGAGTATGTTCGTTATTTTTAGTTCTGAATTCTTGAGATATTTGGACTTTCATTTCGTGTATTACTTCCAGTTCAAACCGCCAAGCAGGTGTCCTTTCCGCCACTGACAGTTGACTTTGAAGCTGAACTCCTAGGTCGACAACAGTGTCTATGTTTTCATCGACTGGTTCCACGCTTTACTTCTCTGCTGACAAATCTCCTGGTTTGCATCATTGAATTTGTCATGTTTGCATAATTCCCTCTCAAGGTCTTTCCTAAACGGATTAGCCACATTCAAGCATTTTATTCCAGCTCGATGCTCGAATTCATAAAAACTACCAACTAGCGTTTGTGCTACTGCTTTCTTGGGTCTTTGAATCCCCACAACCATCTGAAATATATATGTGATGTGTTCTTAGCAAAATATAGAATACACAAATGATTAAAAGATGTGACATCACAAATATAAAAGGGCTGAAAATAGGGCTACCGCCTTTGAAATATCAGTGACAAAACAAGGCCGCTGGAGTTTTAAACCAAGTTCTAGGGTGCACCCAATCCACGAGCATCGTTTTCCATTGATCACTTCAAATAACTCTGGTTATCCCATTCAAAACTATGTATATTCCGTCAGCTGCGCTGCTACATGACTAAGTATTGTTTGTTTGTTTGTTTTTGTTTGTTTGTTTGTTTGTTTGTTTGTTTGTTTGTTTGTTTGTTTGTTTGTTTGTTTGTTTGTTTGTTTCTTTCTTTCTTTCTTTGTTTGTTTTCAACATGTAAGGTTAAATATTTGTGGTGGAGGCAGACCATCCACTTTTCCTGGGTAGAACCAGTACTATACATCTCCGTTATTCGTAAGAATCGACACTTCCTCACAAGTCGAGCTCCAAGTGGGATTCGAGCCGCAGCGGTGAGAGGCGAAGGTTTACAACGCAACGTCGTTAACCATTCGGCAACGGAGACGCTTACACGATTTACTTTCGATAGCAAAAATAATGGCCAATAAACTTTTTAACTGTGCATGGTTCTTTTCAGGTCATGACTGCACCAGTCGGTTTAAGGCTAGGTCGTATGCCTCCCGAAGTACAACGTGTCGCAGCTTACATTTGATGGCTTCGTTCAATCCGGCCTGGAATAGTCGATGAAAAACTTCCTTTATTGTTCAGCTTGTTGTTCAAAATGTGTGGCGATCACAATGATGTCGCCTACGTACACGACTAGAATGTATCGTTGAAAACATCTGAACACCAGCTACTTAAGTCGTTAAATTGTGCTTGTTTCGTACACTATTTCGTTATAAAGGCTATATTGTAATGACTCTCCTCTGCGATTTCTAGAAGCATACATGCGCTCTGTAAATCAATCGTTGACAATATTTCCGTTGACGAAAACCAATCAAGACAAATACATATTCGAGGGTAAAGGATTGTTATGCATCTGTAATGGCCCTTTCATTGAGCCCTCGGGGAACTCCACGGTGAGTATGGCTTTGGCTTCAAATGTTTGTCTCAGATATTTTCCTTCCCATTGCATGACTAACTCACTGCCTCCGCAGTGTTAACATGGTGTTTCCAACCATAGCATTTCCCAGCATGTTCTTGGCTTCTGCAATGGCGTTGCTATGTTCGAGAAGCAGATTTGTCAATTGAAGCAAATTGTTGGCCATCAACAAAGTGTTATTGTTGTTTATTATGAGATTCCTTTACTTTTCTCGTGATCTAATATAATACACTTTGTAGGTTAGAGTAGGACTGAAGTTTGGTGCACCCTGGAACCTGGTTTAAACCACAAGCGGACCTTTTTTGCCACTGACTGTTCCAAGGCGGTAGCCCTATTGCCAACCCTTTTATGTGTATAATGTCGTATACCTTGCATTTTATTCATCTTTGTAAGTGTTGTTTGTTTCTATGCGTGGTTTGGTTGACTGTGGTCCTTGAATGCTACATTTCCTGTCCGACTTTTATATCTACTTTCATACATTACGTTTATGTCTTTTCGAGTGTCTCTGTCTACCTTAGATTCCTCTTCTGTTAACCATTAACCCGCTCCATATATAGTATGGACTTTTCTGTCTTTGAATTAAGACCATTCCATTTATGTGACAAAGGGGTGTTTTGGGGGGGGGGGGGGGAATGACTGATCAGCAGCCGGATACTGTAAACGCAGGCTGATTTGGGTTTACAATGGATGGAGTCGTGCTTAAGGGTTAAATGCTTCTCATCAAATGTTCGATGCGCGTCACAGTGTTTCTGTACTGTTGCTGTTTTGTGCATTTAAGCGCGGCATTCCCTGGATAACTTTTTCTCATGCTTACAGCCTACCGTATTTGACCTACACACAGACAATGCAGCCTTCTTCCTGGTTACTTATTTTTATCTGCATTTTTCGTTGGCATTACCGTTACCACGGTCTGAAGCTCAAACCTTTGTCAGTTTGATTGGAGATACACCGGTGCTAATAACTATAGCTGGTAGTGTATGTACTAGACCTAAATCCGAATATTTAAAACAATTTTTTCCCTGTGTTGCCATGCGGACCTGGAATTCAATCCCAGAAAATATCCGGGCTTCTGTTTCTGTTAATGCTTTCAAATACAATTATAAGCTATTTCTATCTCAAATTAAGTTGTGTTAATAGTGAATACTTGTTTTGTATGCCAGATTGTAACATAGTATTAATGTTATGTGAATGTATTCACTTGACATTGTTTATAAGTTGCTGTTGTTATTAGAAGGCCTCGTGGAAGATAAGCGTTGTGCAATTGATTGTATAATCTTAATGAGTTGTACCTTCATGAAATAAAGAATGTATTATTATTATTATTATTATTATTACTTCCATACTTCTTGCTTGCACAACTTCGCACTTGGCAGTCTATATAGCCTCGAACAAATAGGACGTATTTTCTGTTTAGATCTACATTAACCCTGAAAAGGAAGGTAACGTTTAATGTATGTCTTCAAGCTTGTCTTGTCGTACTCTTAACGGTCAATTCTCTTGTTGCTTTGGCTTCAGTTAAGTCACTGAGTACTTGATGTGAGGCTTTGTATGCATTTTTTTTATTCATATATACATGATCAACTTTGTGTTTTACTTCTATTGCCAATGCTGCCTAGCTTGTTATAAGATATAACCTGGCCTGGATTTACTTGTTTACACTTATTTACACATTTCCTTATTCCCGTTTAATTGGGATGACAATAGAGTGAGAGTGAGGCTGGTGCACCCTAGAACCTCGTTTAAATCTCCAGCAGCCTTTTTTGCCGACGGCACCTTTTATATTTTTTATGTTCCTTTAATAACTTCTAAATAGTTATTTATCCGTGTAATTCGTGTTTGTTTTGAATGCTTGTTTTGGTGGACTGTGTTTTGGTGGACTGTGTTTTGGTGGACTGTTGTGTTTGATGGACTGTTGTGTTTTGGTGGACTGTGTTTTGGTGGACTGTTGTGTTTTGGTGGACTGTGTTTTATGAATATTAGATTTCCTGTTAGACTTTTGTATCTACTTTCAAAATAATCGACCTGATATGTTTATTTGTCCTTAATCAAAGGCATATTGATGAGGCATTCAATATGGCCGCCAAAGATGGCCGCTAACTTTATTTATATGAAATTATATTGGCAAGTATTGTTATTGCTACTTCTCCTAAACTTATCTTAGCGTTTGTTTAGTGTTGTGTGGCGAGTGTAAAAAGTCGACCAAACTACAAATCAGTAGTGTTATTACTTTGGAATAATCAAGCCCAATCTGTGTGGCTTTGAAGTAGAATATCGCTTACGTCGGTGCTAGGGAGCGTGAGAGGTGTTGCACCTTATATTACTTCTCATGAACAGACTCAATAAAACCGAGTTTTCTACTTTCCCTCTTGCTTGTGTTTGTTGCTTCCAAGGGATCCACTTTTCAGAATGTGTTGTCTTCGACTCTTCATAAATCCTAAAGGTGTCATATGTGTATAATAAAATGTTTAGATCACTACCTCTTTTCTTCTGATTCTTACGAAACTTCAAAGAAACGTTCCAAATATTGTCTAGTTAGTTCTAAATGAAATTTAACTTCTTGCAAAATCAAATCCAAGATGACTGTTATTGCTACTTCTCCTGAACTTATCTTCGGTTCTTTGTAAATCCTAATGGTCTCTTACCGCTACGGCTTAAAATCAGACTAATTTATAAAAGTGTGTGATCGCTACATAATTATTACTAAGGGAATTGAAATGACGGGTTATTGGTCCTTAAAACATTATGCTGATGATGTCTCCATTTGATTTGTACATATATGTATATAATAACATATTTTGATAGCTACCTCTTTTCCTCTGATCCTTGACAAAACTTCGCGAAAACATTCCAAATAGTGTTTTATTAGTTCCAAATGAACTTCCAGCAAAATCAAACCCAAGATGTCAGTCGTGGCTAAACACCTAGCTTGTAGTTGGTCCTTAATACAATTCATGTTGACAAGCCACCCAAGATGGCCACCAGCAACTAACGATCGTATTCACATAGACGTCCATAAAAATATATTTTTCTTCATAAAAGTTCATATTGGAACATTGCAGCTTATGTCTTCTTTGTCCATGATCAAATTCAACGTCCTGTAAATCCAAGATGGCCGTCACGATAAGAACAAACTTAACAAATAAAAGTTGATGATCGCTAAAACCTGAACAGTTTTTAATATAAAAATGTAACTAAAGTGATCGATATGACTTGTGATTGGTTCAGTTAAATTAGTAATATGTCTTTCAAAATGGCGGCTCGGCAATCTGTTGTCAAATGGAAATATGAAGCTTTACAGGAACATTGCAGGAAAGACTTAGTTGTTTCTGAAAAAAATCACACCCTGCTAAATTCAACATTCAACTACTAGACTAAATGTTCAACATATGTTTGAATCACTTCTCCTCTAAAACTGAAAAAAATAAATTGAGACAGGACCTGAAAATGATCTGCTTATATGATTGACATGTAGTTTGTCTTAAAGGGAATGTAGCGACACAGCCAAACTATATTTGTTATTGAGATTTCTGAAAAAAAACTTGGAAAAAGGTAACAGAATTATGAAAATCGGATGATAAACAAACAAGATATGATCAACTGGGTTCATAGTTCTAAATGACCATATTTGGAATATGTATAAATATAACATTTACTGATTTTTGGGGGAGAAAAGAACTGTATGACAAATATGTATACTTCCTTGTTATAATGTTTTATATATCCAGTAAAGGATTGTGCATTCATTTGCAGTGATTGTATTTGCTTAAAATGATATGTATCAATATTCCATATATATTGATTTGGAACTATGGCGTCATAGTTCTCAAAATGGCGTCTCCCATATCGGTTTTAAAACGAACTTTAAATGATCATATCGTTCTTGTTTATTTTGATAATTTTTTCACTTTTTTCCAAGTGTTTCAGAACTCTCAATAACAGAACTTGTTTGGGTGTGTGCCTACATTTCCTTTAAATGACATGGCATACTGATCCGGCTTCCAAGACTAGGCACTACGACAACTTATAAGAAAAATTAAATGTTGAACTAATATATGCAGTATGCAAATATTTGAACTGTGTAGAAAAACTAACGTGGCATTTCGAATTTTCTTAAGAATCGAGATTGCCACGTGTTGTATACTAAAATAGTTTAAGTTGTAATATTGTGTTAACTATAACTATACTTTATAAATATGTATATGTCTCACTGCTGCTGGTTGGAAACAAGCCAAGAACATACAATAAAACACACCGCCACAATCTGGCCAGATTTGCGCTATTTTAACTGAAACTTCTATTCAGAAATCAATTAAACAGCCGACTAACACAAGAACACATGTTGCTCGTTTGCGACATCTTGTATTTAAATAAATCATTTTAATCCTATTACAATTGATTAAAGTCCGTAGGACGTTGCCACGTAGTGAGTCAAGGTCTATTAAAGGCACAATATCGTATCCCTAATGTGTTGTGTTCTGAGGAATGGAACATATTTTCAATCTTTAAAATAAAAGTTTCACATAGAAAATCTCAGCTTTAAAACATTTAGTTTACGTATATTTATGTCGATATATCCCAAACAAGCGGTAGCATCTCCGTATTTCTATAATATGTATTTTCTCCCGTAAGGCTCCGAACTGCCTCGTCGATTTCCGTAACACATTATTTATTGGTTACGGAATTTGACGAGCTTGTTTCGATTGAGGTTTGAGGCGTCTGTGACCGAGTGGTTAGAGTCTCTGACTTGAAATCACTTGCCCATCACAGCTTTTGGTTCGATCCCTCAGGGGACTAGAAATATTTATGTGAGGAAGCTATCCAGACGGTTTGTGAAACGTCGGCTTTCTACCCAGGTGCCTGCCCGGGCACGAAAATTGCCCAGAGGGGCACCTGGGGTCTTCTTCCACCAATGAAAGCTGGAACGTCGCCATATGACCTTACCTGTTGATGCGGCTATAAACTTCTCAATTCAATTCCGATTGAGGTATAAAAACTGCAGACTGCATTCGGCATGTATTCATCACGGAGAGTAGTTTTAGGTCAAGGACAATATGCCAACAAATAGCGCAACAAAGAGTTTAACATCGATGAAAATACTTGAGTTCACCAAAGAACAGAGTTAGTTGCGATAGATATTGAAATGTGTTGACGATAATAACAAAAAACAAAAAAAATGTAATTCTGGTGTTACGCATATCGACGTGTCGGTTCCGATTGTTCAGTGTGAAATATATGTGTTTGTTTGCTTGTTTATTTGTCGTTAACCTCTCGGCCACGGAGACGCTCGGTGTGAAATGGAGAATATCGAATTAACATATATAGACCGACACAGTAACATATATAGACCGACACAGTAACATTTATAGACCGACACAGTAACATATACAGACCGACACAGTAACATATACAGACCGACATAGTAACATATGCAGACCGACACAGTAACATATATAGACCGACACATTAACATATATAGACCGACACATTAACATATATATACCGACACAGTAACATATACAGACCGACATAGTAACATATACAGACCGACACAGTAACAGTAACATATACAGACCGACATAGTAACATATACAGACCGACACAGTAACATATATAGACCGACACAGTAACATATATAGACCGACACTGTAATGCATGTGTACAGTATGTGACATTTTTGAAGTTATGTGATAAATAGAATCTCTAATTCGTGCCGATTTAATATTACATTATTAAACTAGTTAAACAATGATATCGACAGAGCCTCGCATCATATAATAATAAATAAGGGTATCCAACTGGTTTGATAAATTTAATTAAGCATGTACTCAAATAAGATTAGGTCGGGGTATGTGTAACTCTGTTTGTTATATACTAAGTCAAAAATGGTGTGCACATCTATTTTGGAAATAATCAAAGAGTTGTAATGACTTTATAGCAAAGCAAGTTTTTAAATGCATTAATAAAGTCGTGATACCTTTGTATGAAACGTTCCCTTGCTAGCAGAGTTTGAGTTTCTCAAAGTAAAAAAAAAAAAAAAGCAAAAAAAAATTGCAAAATGCATTCAGTTCAATGGGAAAACACAAGATAACAGTTATTTGCTGGTTTTCTAGAATTTCTCATGAATGTCAAACATTTAACTTTTTCTCAAACAGAAAGTAGGATAATTTGAACACATTTATGACGTAAACGTCTA
Organism: Cyrtodaria siliqua; assembly: GCA_037043455.1. Taxonomy (NCBI): domain Eukaryota; kingdom Metazoa; phylum Mollusca; class Bivalvia; order Adapedonta; family Hiatellidae; genus Cyrtodaria; species Cyrtodaria siliqua. The sequence goes on from JAWPHD010003077.1 coordinate 147,470, forward strand.
CAGCAATGTTACCAGTAATCAATGTTACCAGTAATCAAATGTTACCAGTAATCAATGTTTCCAGTAATCACTGTTGTAAACAAACGTCTACAGCAATGTTACCAGTAATCAATGTTACCAGTAAGCAATGTTGTAAACAAACGTCTACAGCAATGTTACCAGTAATCAATGTTACCAGTAATAAATGTTACCAGTAATCAATGGTAATTAATGTTACAGTAATCAATGTTACCAGTAATCAATGTTGTAAACAAACGTCTACAACAATGTTACCAGTAATCAATGTTACCAGTAATCAATATTACCAGTAATCAATATTACCACCAATCAATGTTACCAGTGATCAATGTTACCAGTAATCAATGTTACCAGTAATCAATGTTGTAAACAATCGTAATGAGGCTGATAATGAACATTTGAGTGCCATTACCTGGTCCGAGTACTACTTTTCATACCCCATCCAACCCTTTCTCCAAGAAGCGAAAACGGGGTTGTCTGTGGTATGAAATAAAACCTTAATTTCGGCTTAATATTGTAAAATTAAAACATTTAATAGATAATTTTAAATAGGTTAGAGCATTTTTACAGTAAAACAAATATTTTTAAACGTGTTTTATTGTCAAAATATCCGTTATAAAATCCTGCAAATAGAATCTTACCCATCGCTTAATGGAATTAAGGCGGGACCACGTTATGACACTTTCTTTTCTTTTTTTACTCCGTATATAAATATATTCCACAACTGATTTAACTTAAGAATTGCTCTGTACACCGTTATTATAAACACGATTTTGTTTGCAATGGCATACTTGATTGTATTAAAATTACACTTGGTATGCAACGCATGCGTTTGGAGTGTTTTTCAAGTTTCTATTCTTACCGAAAAGATGTTGCACAACTGCGCATGCGTGTCTTCTGAACAAGCGTATACGAGACACGTTAGTAATCACATCTTACTGCTATTGAATCTATCGTTACTTGAAGTTTGCTTCACGGGTGTGTGTTTTTCATTAACATATATTTTTTGTTCCATGTCTGTTATTTATATTAGATGGCTCATTGAAATATCGCCGCATATCTCTACATTAACACAATGCGACACGGGAATGCCATTTAAAACAAGGTTGTGTAGCTTTAAGTAAATTGTTTTATTAAATAAGTGTTGACTGTATTCAAAATATGTACTTAAAGTTAATTTCCGTGTTAAAATTGTGTTAAAAAACAAATGTCACTCCAATCTCTCGTTTGATTAATGACACTGTGTGTTGTCTTTGTACGAAAACATCCTTTGAAAAAGACAAAACATGATTTTTAAAAGTAGGTTATTTCAAAGCTAATGACTTTCCACATTTTTCAAATAATCACCTAAAGAAAAAATGACACTTTAGATATATTATATGGAGATGACTTCAAAATTGTAAGAGTCATACATATACGCTGTAGGCAAAACAAACTTTGAACAAAAAATAAACGACATGTTGTTGACCTCCGTGATCCATTATAACATTAATACTGGTCTGAATTTGTTTCATAGGCCAAAACGCCCTTAAAATGATTCAAAAGTCAAAAGGGTCGTTCCATTTCTTAAGTTTCAAGTTTTTCGACCTTTTTAAGGAAGGACAGAGATTAAACATGTGAACATTTATATAATTGTTTGAAGCTTTTAGAAATGCAAGGAAAGGATGAGATTTTCAAAACAAATGTGTTGTTTTATTATTTTCTAAGCGAAGTAACAGAATTACCTCCCTTATATTAAAAACAACTTATTTCATTATACAAACGCATTGCTTTAAACACATTTAATGTTTGGTTTTACAAAAATTGTCCACTCTGTCTTTGTTAAAAGAAAAACGCTGAAATGTGTTCACTAGACTGGCTGCGTCCTTATGTTTGTTAATGTTCATAATATTTGAGACAACCTTTTTTTTTCTCTTTTTTTTTCTTCATAAATTCAACTCAAGCTATCATCAAACAAAATGTCTGCATTAAGTCCCTTTTGAATTATTGGTTTCAAACACACGTTGTTCAGAGCTGTTCAGAAATGTTTGGGATTTTAAAATTTTATTTTGATTCTGATTGTAAAATATAAAAATATATATGGGACGGCAGCCAGTGTTTACAAACGATTGTCACTCTCAAGCAAAAACATTCCAAATTTCGTAATTTTAAAATTATCTCCCTTTTCATTGAAATGAGAACGAAGTATTTTCCCATCACATGTGCTTTATTTTTACCACCGACTTTGTTTACAAATGACTTTTTAGCAAATGGCGTGCATTTTATGTGCTTTTAATTTGCTCAGTATATAACGCAGCATTGTAGCAACACATTACGCAACCGAAGCATTGTGGTGTAGTGGTTAGAGCGTCTGCCTTGCATTCGGGAGGTCGTGGGTTCGAGTCCCCGGACCGCTTCATACCGAAGACTTTAAAAATGGAGTAGTCACTTGTAACCCTTGCCTGACGAGCAAATTATGGGTAGTGCTACGACTGATTGACCAGTGTCAGAATAATGTGACTTGGGAGTATCATGTCTACTACGGCGTGGTATTCCAGTGTGGCAGCACTATAAAGAAACCATTGAGTTCATTGCTTCAAGTAGATATATCATTACATCACACACAACACACAGATAAAAGTCCAGACATTGTGCCTAGGACGCCTGTCGTAGACTATAATACTTAGAAATACACACACACACACACACACACACACTACGCAATTTTGAAGCATTTCACGTAGTGCGTTGCTACGGTAAGATGCACTTTGCAACTGTAGTTGTGGAGTGCTCGATACTTGCGAAGTGTGTTGTGATGCCACCGCACTTCGCAACTGCCCGTCCGCACTTCTCAGCTGCCACAACGCCAAGCAATGCGCCTGCCGATGTTGATGCTTATAACAGTATTTCACGTATTGAAATCGGCTTAATAGAAATGAAAGCTAATCGTGCATTTGTCATTTGGTCTATTTTGGGGCAAAGTGCAATATATATTAAAACGTGTTGAAGAAACTGCTTTATTATTGACAACTGGCGAGATATATTTTCATTCCAGTATTTAAGCTATCTAAATACGATCCTTTTTAGTCATAATCACGAACCTTTTTAATTTTGTGAAATAAATGTACAATAAGGGAGAAAATACCTAAAATGACGGAATAGATCAAATGCCCGAAGAAAATACACCAAATACTACCAGAGGAAATGTGAGGAATGGTAGACGGTTATATATTGACGAACAAAGCCGTAATTTCCATTTTCTGTTTAGTGTAACCTATTTAACACTATTCTGCTTATCTGTTCTGTTCTATTCTATCGAAAAAATATGCAGTTCGGTTGTCACCCACAGTTTCCCCGCTACAGTTCGACTCTCATCCACAGTTTGTCTGTGTACAGTTCGGCTGTCAACCACAGTTTCCCGTTTCCCCATGTACAGTTCGACTCTCAACCACAGTTTGTCTGTGTACAGTGCGATTGTCAACCATAGTGTCCCTGGGTATAGTTCGACGGTCACACATAGTTTCCCAGTGTATAGTTCGGTTGTCGACCAAAGTTACCATGTGTACAGTTGGCTTTATTCCATTGTTTGCAAGAGTACAGTTCGGATGTCAACCACAATTTGCCTGTGTCGGTTCGACTGTCATCTACAATTTTCCAGTGCACAGTTCGGCTGTCAACCACAGTTTCGCAATGTACAGTTCGGCTGTCAACCACAGTTTTCCTGTGTACAGTTAGATTATCAACCAAAGTTACCATGTGTACAGTTCGGCTTTATTCCACTGTTTTCAAGTGTACAGTTCGGATGTCAACCACAATGTGCCTGTGTCGGTTCGACTGTCATCCACAGTTTCCCAGTGTACAGTTCGGCTGTCAACCACATTTTCCCAGTGTACAGTTCGGCAGTGAACCACGATTTTCCAGTGTACAGTTCGACTGTCGACCACAGTTTAAAGTGTACAGTTCGGATGTCCACCAAAATTTGCCTGTGCCGGTTCGACTGCCATCCACAGTTTGCCTGTGTACAGTTCGGATGTCAACAGTAGACATGTGCTGTTAAGATACTAAGCTTTTATATAATGGTTATACAAAAATAGTATTGCTTTAGTATTTAGACACGAGTATATATAGTTTAATTCAAATATTAAAAATGACATGTCAAAAAAACGCTTGTATCTTTCTCCCCTCCAGTCCATTTTTGTCATTTGTAAAACGTTTTTTCAGTACGATGATGTGCTCGGCCGAAGGCATTCAAACGCGTAGATCCATACTAATGTTAAATCCTTGGACTACAGTATATCGTTTTAACTTTTAAACATAGACAGTTTTTGATCGATAGACACTATAAAGAATAACATTATTTGAATTTTATTGCCCTTTCATCGTTAAAAACAATCATATTTTCGTTTGAAAGAATTTTAGAATTTCACTAAATGTACTAAACGGTATAAACAGTTATATATTAACAGATGCCAGGTTCGATTGCATTGCTTACGGCGTTGAATTGATTCTTTGATGTAGAAAAAACATGATATTGTTTTACTTTCATATCATTTCAAGCTTGCAATGATAACACGATAGCAGATCAAAATTCTAATAAACAGTAGCATATGTGAATGAAATACCATTCGTCTTTGCACCATGTTCAACAGGGAAAATAATCATTTACTGGCCAAGGCGAGGATCGAACCCATGACCTCTCGGATTGCAGATCGAGGGGTCATGGGTTCGATCCTCGCCGTGGCCATGTTATGTATCCTTAAGCAAGATAATTTGTCCACATTGCTTAGTGCTGGATCTACCCAGGAAGCCATTCAACAAATACAGTAAACCATTTGGTCCATGAGTATACAAATACACAAACAATTTTCAATTGCAGAGGTCGATGGCAGTAACAAATATTACATAATATCAAATTCTGTACAATATAATAACATTCTAAATCAGTTTTAATTATGATATTTCTAACAGTATACGTTTTACTATAAACAATTGTTTAAAAGAGAAACATTCTTCAAATCCACGTGTCATAGACAGTAATATTGTTGTTAGAGTACCTCTTGGGAGAGTACTAGTATTTATTGATTGTAATATATGTCATTTCGAATTATTTTAAAACCATCAAATACATACGTAGCCAAATTTTTTACAGTACCAGTTCAATAAATTTGGGAATATTTGGTATTTGCCAATAATGTCGATTGATAAGTTTGTTCTTAGTTCTTCATATAAAATACATTCCAATATAAAATGGTATTCGTCTTCTAGAACGTCAGATATACAACATTTACGCTCATTAATAGGAATACGGTGTGGCTTATGCCAACGACCCGCTTCTATTTGTAATTTATGGGAGGACATTCTCCATCTAGACAGTGCTATAAGTTGCAATAGCTTGTTTCGTAATCGGTGTGAAAAAATAGATCTATGTTTAAATTAATCATTTATTTAGATATGTGTTCAGTATTTATAAATGAAACTTGCCATCGTATATGCTGTATGTGTTATGGGTTCTTCGTTTGAACTTCTTCTACACAATAGTAGTTTAGGGACCAGGCAATATTTATCGGGGGTTGGGACAGGTGCAAGTACAAATGTTATATAAAAAAAACTACGTCGCATGGCAAGCAAACGAATGAAAGGTATCGTCCCATGGTTTGTCACGATAAAAGAAAAGTACCTGTCCCATGCCCTTTTGCACCGGTCCCAACGCCCAGATAAATATTACCTGGTTCATAAGCACCCTTTTATGGTCTAAGATCACTGCTTCAATATTTGTATTGTTGTGTTTTTAGTGGTGGGGGGAGGGGGGAGGCGGGGGGGGGGGGGGGGGGGGGGGGGGGGAGAGGGGAATGACTATAAAAAAAAAGTGTACGTCCCATGACAAGCAAGCGGAAAAAAGTATCGTCCCATGGTTTGTCGTGACAAAAAAAAGTACCTGTCCCATGCCATTTTGCACCGGTCCCAAAGCATATTTCAAATGCGGTATAAAAAAAGGGGGCAAGATGTTTGAGGGAAAACGTAAAAAGATGCAAATTATCAATTATAAAGAAGCGTAATTTGGTTAGATTATTTTTAAAAAATGATAATAATAATAATAATAATAATAATAATAATAATAATAATAAACAACATATATGCGTATTGAAAGAAACAAATCGAGAGCGAGTCCTTTGAGTTCCCAGCATTTATCCAAAATGTGTTACTTCCCTTTGATAATTTATAGTAAACAGATCAGTGTTGTATTTTTGAGAGAGGAAAAACGTTAAAAACCTTTTGCAATTTGTGGCACAATGCATCAAATGTTGGTTGCTTCCTTTCGATAATTATTTTATTTACCTTCCAAATTGTAAAAAAAAAATGGATTTAAGAAGCAACCCCTAAATGACCGTTACACAGCATATGTGGGCTATATGTGTACATTTTAGCATAAACGACTTCGATGCTGATATTATTTTTATTTTAACTGTTTATTATAACATTCCATAACCTCCATCATTCAAGGTGGCGTCTGTGTGGCCGAGTGGTTAACGACGTTGCGTTGTAAACCTTCTCGCCTCTCATTCCTGCGGGTTCGAATCCCACTGGGATCTCGACTTGTGAGGAAGTGTCGATTCTTACGGATGACGAGAGGTGTACAGTACCTCGTTCTTACCAGGAAAATTGGGTGGTCTGCCTCCACCACAAAAAAAAATCGACCGTCATATAGGCTTATAACCTGAAATATGTTGAAAATGACGTAAAATATCATACAAACAAAGCCATGATTGAAGAGTTACGCAGAAAGCAACGTGACTTACTTCCCTTCTATCAGTAATGGTGCAAGCCTTATAAACATTAGTTATTTCCTTTCTATCATTAATGGTACAAGCCTTCTTACCTTCTATCATTAATGGCGCAAGCCTTAAAAACATCAGTTACTTTCCTTCTTTCATTAATGCAGCAAACCTTAAAAACGTGAGTTACTTCCCTTCCATCATTAATGGCACAAGCCTTAAAACCGTGAGTTACATCCCTTCTGTCATTATTGGCACAAGCTTTATAAACGTGAGTTACTTCCCTTCTATCATTAATGGCACAAGCCTTAAAACGCGAGTTACTTCCATTCTATCATTAATGGTGCAATGCTTATAAAAGTGAGTTACTTCCCTGCTGTCACATTATGGCCTTTAAAACGTGAGTTGCTTCGCTTCTATCATTAGCGGTGCAAACCTTATAAACGTGAGTTACTTCCCTTCTATCATTAATGGCACAAGCCTTAAAACGCGCGTTACTTCCATTCTATCATTAATGGTGCAATGCTTATAAAAGTGAGTTACTTCCCTGCTGTCACATTATGGCCTTTAAAACATGAGTTGCTTCGCTTCTATCATTAGCAGTGCAAACCTTATAAACGTGAGTTACTTCCCTTCTATCATTAATGGCCTTTAAAACGTGAGTTGCTTCGCTAAGACCGTCATTAATGGTGCATGACTTAGTTAATTACTACCAATTGTCGTCCCGGATAAAGTCGCAAGTCTTAGGAAAGAAGTTAGATGCCCTTTGTTTTTATTGGGATTATGGCTTACTTCCCTTTGCTTATATATTCGAAAGTCTTCGTGTTGATAACTTCCCCTTTAATTATGTATTGCAAAAGTGTTATGGACAATGTTAATTACTAGATCCCTACTTTGATCAATTACTGTTTAGGAAAAATACCATATTTCCCTTTTCACGGTTATACATAATCATCAACAAGGAATTCCCGAGGCTACTTCCTGGATAATATCAATATGTTATTAGTATCAAACTTCCAACAAAAAATATCTATTCTGAGCCTGATTTTGATATTTATTGAAAAAATATAATAATATAATAGAAATAATTCTAGTTGATTTAAATAACATAGCGACGATGGAGTCCATACTTTATTTATGGCACATTCTGCAGGAAGGTCCTTTGAGATTCTAGTCATATCATTTATCCAAAGTGCGTTGGTTCACGTTGATCATTTAAAGCGCATGCCTTAAAAAAATGGGTTGCTTCCCTTTAATCGGTAGCAAAGTTTCTTCCCTTTAATCGGTGGCGATATTTTAATAAAAGACAATGCTTGTGAATCGTTAAAGACTTGTATCAGCAGGTATTTCACAGATCTTCAAAAGGTTAAACACATTCATCTTTTTAGAAGAAAACCTGGATATTTCACTTTGATAATTTATGGACCGAGTTTTAGAAAACAGCGGTAACTTCCCTTAGATTATGTATGATATTACTTCCGTGGCCGAGAGTGCAAAGACGCTGAGTTTGAAACATTCTCGCCTCTCGCCGCGGCGAGTTCTAATCCCATTAGGAGCTAGACTTGTAACAATCTCCACGCAGAGTTATCGTTCTTTACACTCACATATATCTCTGCTAACTACTAAATTACAAGATTTTGGTAAAACCTGTTAACTTGGAATATGTTTGCCTGAAACTTATTTATTTCTTGTGTAAATATAATTTTCAGAATATCTGCAAATTAGATTTTGCAAGACTTGAAATAATGCATGAAAACAATTTAGTTTTAATCGGGACTATTTTACTACAAAAATAATACGTACTTAGGTCACGCATATGTAAACATTTCAAACCGAAGCTCGATAGCAGAAAATTACTAAAATAAAATAACTCATAGAAATAAAAATTGAAATTATTTAATATAGGTCTATATTTTATCTTTTCAGATCACGCAAAAGGATTTATTATAAACATCGTCATAACTTTTTGAATAAGCACGTGACCTAACCGTTCGCCCTACTTCCTTTGACGTTGACAGGGTCAAATGAGGAACGAGTGTACTCTGGGTAGAGATGAGAACTTGCCGATTCTTACGAATAGCAATGTGTACAGTACTGGTTCTACCCAGGAATTAGTGGTAAGTTTGCCTCCACCACTAACAATCGATAGTCATACGTAGCCTAAAATGTGCTGAAAAATGACAAAGTAATCATTTATGGTCCAAACTTTAGAAAATGTTTTATTGTTTGTGGTACATGCAATGTTGATAACTTTCCTTTCAACTGTTTTTGAAACAAGTAACAGAAACCGTTGTGTTTTCCCTTTGATTATTTTTAATGCATTCGTTAGAGAGGAACGTGTGGATAGGTGGGGGGAATTTTCCTTGATATCTGAAGAGGCGACCCTTAGTTTACAAGGTATACAGTTTAATACTTCCATTTTATCATTAGCAACTTCGATGCTGATAATACTTTCATTACGATTGATCATTTAGTCAGTGGCTTCCTTCTGTCTTTAATGGTGCGAGCCTTAAACAAACGAGTTATTTCCCTGCAATCATTAACGCTGCAGGCCTTAAACACGTGAGTTATTTCCTTGCAATCATTAATGGTGCAGGCTTTAAACACGTGAGTTATTTCCTTGCAATCATTAATGGTGCAAGCCTTAAACACGTGAGTTATTTCCATGCAATTTAATGGTGCAAGCCTTAACCACATGAGTTATTTCCCTTTTATCATCAGTGGTGCAAGCCTTAAAAGCGGGAGTTATTACGAGCTTTTACGTCTCTTGAATTACTTCCCTTCTATCATTGAAAGGTCATGGCTACTTTCTAACATCTGAACGTGTTTCTTGTCCAAGATAATGGCACATGATCATTTATTTGAACGTCTTCTTGTTGATAACTTGCTTCTTTGATTTAATTATTTATTGAGAACGTTTTTCGAAAGTTTTATGAAAAAGTTTATGGCATATATATTTTGGGGAAATATATAATTTCCCATTGCACGCTTATACATAAAACAATGAATTCCCGTGGGTACTTCCTGGATAATATCATGTTATAAATTATCAGTATCTATGTTACGCCCGATTTCGATATTTTGTTTTTAAAAAAAGAAATAGTTTACCCAATAAATTACTTATTCTAAATCAGGGTATTTAGTAGGGCGCTGTGAAGATTGTTTGTATGAATGTTGTTTTACGTCATTTTAGCACATTTGAAGCAATATATTTATAACGGTCGAATTTCTTGTGGTTGATGTAGACCATCCCACTTTTCCTGTACTGAATATCTCCCGCCATCAGTTAGAATCGACACGTTCTCACTTTCAAGTTGAGATCCAAGTGGGATTCGAACCCGCAGCAGTGAGAGGCGAGAAGGTTTACAACGCAACGTGGTTAACCCCTCGACCACGGAGGCACTGGGCAGTGAAGAACAAAAGAAGAGGCGTTCGGTTTGTTTTGATATGAGAACATATATAAAACAGACTTCAAGATCGCCGTGTGTCCCTTTAAAGGTAATACTGATTGAGGCACGTGTTTAAATGTGTTGTCGCAAGGCTGGGCATTCGATTTGGCTAGAAAATACACTGAACAAAAAAAGTTTAGCATGAATTTTTAGGGACATAGATTAAACATATGAAATTTGATGTAATTGTTTGTATTAGAAATGCTAGGTAAGGATGTATTTTCAAAAAAGTATGTTATTGTTATTATTTTCTAAGCAAAGCATCATAATTACCGCCCGTATATTAAAAACAACTTATTTCATTATATAAACGTATTGCTTTGAGGAAATGTAATATTTGACATTCACCAGAATTACCCATTCTGTCATTGTTTAAAAACCGTTGAAACGATTGTTATTCTCCAAAAAAAAAAATCCTACTTTCGTAATTATAAAATTACCTCCCTTTTCATTGAACTGAAAAAGATTTTCGATAAGCTATAAAATATGTTCTCATCATATTTGCTTTATTTTTATCACTGACTTTGTTTACACATTATTTTGTAGCAGTATTATTGGTCATATCTATGATATTTTATCAATGAGCCCGAACATACACGGCTTTGTATCTCATCTATGGAATTGACATGCATTTCATGTGCTAAATTTATTTTGCTCAGTATAGTTAGTTTACTTTTCACCCATATGTATATATTAACTTGCATACGTGACGTACGTGCATGTATAATTCTGTTAATACAAACAGTAAAACTGCGTATTTTATAATTCTGTATAAGGAGAGATTATTTTAGTACATTATTTGAAATAATTAAGCTGTCGTAACAGCTGTCATTAATTCAATACACAAATACAATTAACATTACAGCGCATTAAAGCATTCTGAAAACTAAAATCGATTACACATTATACATTTCGTAGATTATCAAAGACAAATATGCATATAAGCGTCTCCGTGGCCAAATGGTTAACGACGTTGCGTTGTAAACCGCCTCTCACCGCTGCCGGTTCGAATCCCACTGGGAGCTCTCGACTTTTAAGTGAGGAAGTGTCGATTCTTACGGATGACGGGAGGTGTATAGTACTGTTTCTACCCAGGAAAAATGGGTGGTCTGCCTCAACCACAAAAAAATCGACCGTCATAAATAACCCTGCATGTGTTGAAAATGACGTAAAACAGCATACAAAAAAAACACAATATGCCACGTTATGCAACAGATTTTGCGAAAGCGGCTTTGTTTAATGCTTAAAAAAAAGCAACCGCCTTTATCAATGCCAGCGGACGCTCGACAATGTAAAGTTTTACGACTATCGTGGGCGACAGGTGTCTAGCTCCAAGCATTATAAATATTTCGGAGTTTTGACAACTTATTAAAATGTGTGTCAAATAATTTCACGCTTGAACATGTTGTAACGGTAATTCGACAGCGTTAATTTGACGTAACAAAGAATGAAATTGCCGAGTAAGTGGATGTAAACAAACGGCACGCGATTCTGGGCATGATTACCGCGCGGATGTTTCCTAATGTTCTCACTCTATTTTGAACTCTGTAAATATTTATAAAATACAAGTTTACACAAACACACACACACAAATCGTAGGTTTTTAAGCGCTTAAAAGATAGGAAAAGTACACACATGTAATACCGGCTTAAACGTAACGTTCGCCCTTTTTAAATTAATGCCGTTTCTTCTAAGACAACTTGCTTCTAATCTGTTGATAGGCCTAGTGCCATGTTTTAAGGTATAGTTCGAGCGACAAGATGGTTTTCAGGGGCTCTTATACTGCTGGTTCGCCAGATGGACCAGAAAATCGGACGGCAAAATAATGCTATCATGACTATGCAAGCATTCATTTTAAATGGAAATATGCTATCTTTAAAATAATATGTGTATTAAAAAGAGAATAATAATGCATCAACAAATACCTCGTTCTTTAATTTGTATGAATAGGTTGTAAAACTTTATAACCTCAGCATCAGATATTATATCCCTCAAACCGAATGGCGACATTGAGTTTGTGGGGATGACTGCAAAGGCATTAAAAGACACATTTATGTTTCTTGCGAGGTTATGAAACTGTAATACATTTTATTGACAAAATATTATCACACGTCTTTGTTAACTAACCCTGGAAGATTTTGTCGCTAACGCTCAAATAAACTGACCAACTGTTGCCATCTGTCTCATGAAGTTTAACGGTATAACATAGGAGACATAATTTATATCAATATACGGATATTTTGAAATATCAATATGTGTTTTCATTTAGTTTTACGAGTTTACGTACAGCCGTGTTTAAACACATTCCTAAATATGTAGATATTATACCCCTCCCCCACCCCATCCCCACCCCACCCCCTCCTCCCCATCATTACCATCTGGGATTAAAGGTAATCTGCCAATATCATATGTGAGCTTCTGTAGCTAGACAATGAACTCTGACCACAATTAGAGTAAACTGCAATTAGTTTTATAATATTTCTGTAATACCAACAAAAGAAGCAAATGTAATCGAGTCAATAGATTGCGCAATTTTGACGCGCCATGATACGAATATCAGCATCTGCTTCACCTCCTAGCTCTGTATCTGACCAGTATCTTCAGCCATGACCTCTATTGGAATAGTATTCGATCTTCAGAACGATCGTAATGAGATAATTGAGTAAATTATCGCGTTATATAACTTCTAATTCTCAACAGATGCTACCCGTTTTAGGGAAAAAGAAAGAATTTATTACATTATGTTCTTATAGTTTTAGAAATAGAGAAAAGTGATAGACCTACATCATTATGTAATAAAAAGTTCCTGTTAGTAATAAATGCGTTTATATTTCCTCAAACAAAAGAATGAAGAAATATAGATAATATTATATATAAATTACAGGCATTTCTTTTTCTCCATAGCGGGAAATTTTGGTTGGGTAAATGGTGTTTTATGAAATTTTCAGCTCATTTAGGCTATCTATGACTTTTAATCGGTACATATACATTGTTATATGACCTGAACACCTGGATAGAGTTTTGATAAACGGTTTTGTAGTGTAATTTTGCCGTTATTTGGCGAGTTAATGTCTTTTATCAGGAACAGTAGATAGATAGTAATATAAACGGGTCCTGCTTTAATTAAGAGTTTCGACGGTCGCACAAACATTCAAACACAACATAAGAACCGTTAGAATACTCTGGAAAGTGAGAAAGGTCAATTGTCAACAGTGATCATTCAATGATCTACCATATTGGTATCTGATTGTTTAAAATAGCTAAAACAACAGCCTTATTTAAGAAAAGATGTACACCGTTTCTAAAACTACTGACGACGTGGTGTATTTATTACGTAAGCATATTTTGAGAATCCAAACTGTACAGACAATATAAACGGCTTTAACCAGCCACGACAAACCTCGACACTGGAACGTCGAATTAAGAGTTACCAACTCATAATTCAGTTAACGCATATTCAATCACGGGCATTTTTAGTACCCGTGAATAAACCTATACTTTTAAATGGTAACGTATACATTGTTTTATGACCTAAACACCTGGATAGGGTTTGGATTAACGAATTTGTAGTTTGAATATTGCCGTTATATGTCGGGTTAGGGCCTTTAAATTTGCGATTATCACTTAAAAACACACATCAGTAGTGCCCTCTAAAAACAGTTACGCGAAACTAAAGGACAATTTAAATTTATCTATTAAATAAATATGATTATTACGGTTTAAGATTATGTTCTTCACACTTTGGTTTGTTTGTATATATAAGTAACATTGTCTTTTATAAACACACGCTGCACGCCGGGGAATTAAACAGTCAACATCAATACAATGGCGTTTTCGACCGGCCATATATTCAAATGTCGGCATTAACAATAACATTTTAAAATCATAAACATGTTGTTTTTTTTATTGATTTCCATTGTGATCTTTTATTAATTCTTTATCTTAACTTTTCTATTTTTCATGAACGTGTTGAAAAAAACGATGGCAACGCACATTTGTTAAATGATTAATGTATTATTTGTACCTATAATATGCAAATCACACCCTACTTGATGTGTCCGTAATTTGACAATCTGTCCATTTTGACCTGGCCGTTATGTATTGTTCGAGGCCATGAAAACATCAAAAGGCAATCGCAACACAATAAACTCCTTAAAAAGTCATGTTTTCTACTTTCTGACAGTTGATGGACTTTCGGTGTCCGTGGACGAAGTGAAACTTAAAATTCAAGTCGAGACGCTTGCAGGCTGACCGTTGAAGGTTTAAACGTCGGTGAAATGGACTCGCTGTCAATCAAGTTGGACAATTCAGCAATTTATAGCAGGGCTAAACATGCTTTTGTTTTATACTTATATATAATAGCATACGAAAATAATCAGTTGACGGTGTTATAAAATAAGAAATCTCTTACATAACTTTCGGCTTTCGCCTTTTTGTAGTGGGTACGAAAACGGACACTTAATCGTTAAAAATACGACTAAGACATAAACACATTTAACAAAGCATAAACTACAAGAATAATGAGAAAAGAAATATCAACATCATGAATTTATTTATATTACCTAGAGATTCTTGAATATATATTATGAACAACCTCTTTCTAACGGATTCGAACATATGTATGGCATTTGTATAATAATGACGCCTACTCTCCCTACTAAATTCGGGGACATAAACCCCTCGGCCATCAGGTTGGTGCCGATGACTGACTGATTAGTAAGCCGATCGTTAATTAACCTCTCGTATATCCCCGGGATTTTCCGTCAGTTACAACGCCCCGTGCTTTTCTTGTACTTGGCTCTGTGGTTGTCTGTTGTTTGCCTTGTATGTGGCTCTGTGGTTGCTGTTGTTTGTCTTGTAGTTGGTTGGAAGTGGTTGGCTAAGGTTGCTGTTGTTTGCCTTGTATGTGGCTCTGTGGTTGGCTGTGGTTGCTATTGTTTGTCAGGTAGTTGGTTCTGCGGGTAGCTGCGGTTGCTGTTGTTTGTCTTGCAGTTTGCTCGGTGGTTGGATGGGTTGTTTGTCTTACAGTTTGCTCTGTGGTTGGATGTGGTTGCTGTTATCTGTCTCGTAGTTGGCCGTGTGTTTGTTGCTGTTTGTCTTGTAGTTTGCTCTGTGATTGTCTGTGTTTGACAGCCATTCCTTCAAAGTTACAAATTCAACTCATGTCTGCCCTATTTTTTCGCAGTATTTAAATAGTAAATCTACACATGGATACGACAACTTTTTTTAAAGCTTTTGCCAGTTTTCAAATGTCGTCTGCTAACATTTGAATTCAAACCTTCCGGTAATATTTTATATATAAAGTGTTATGGAAAACAAACATTCTTACTGAGTAGCGAACAGTGTGTAAACCCTGATCAGCCTGCACAGGTCTGAGCCTACACTGGTCGTAAAATCTCTGTTTATGAATGTGGCAGTGAAAGGGTTAAATTAGTGTTCCATACAAGTATAGGATACATGTTCTAAGACTTCGAGACAATGTCATTTTAAAAATATTATATTCATAAATATTGTTTTAAACGCAATACACGTAAATTATATATCATCCTGTCATACGTACAAATCAAGTAGTAACGTTTTTTAATAAACCAAAACTTAGTAGCAATAAATTCTGTACTTGTCTGTTTTAACAAAATAGAATATTTTTTTAATATAGGTCACCGGCCTATAATACCGGCCTATAACACAAATCAAACAAAGTATTCAAATGAATACAATACTAGAGTTGTGGGATACTAAAGTAACAGACGCATTTATGATTTTACGCATAAATACGTTATAGGAAATATATATAAACGAATGAACTAAGAAATAGTCAGATAACAAACATTTTTTCCGCTACATTTACCGTCATGGGTGTATCTACGCTACTTTCACGTTTAACAATGTTTTCCTCTTATAATTAGTCACATAACTACCGTTACATGTTAAACACAAAACTGTATCCCGTTTTAGTAAGTAAATATAGATATCTTGTAACAAAATAAATGTAGTAAACTCATATGCTGTTTAAACTAAAAAAACAACAGAAATGTCACCAGTAAGTGTCAACAAGACATGTCAACTGTAAGTGTCAACAAGACATGTCAATGTTAAATGTCAACAAAACATGTCAACAGTAAGTGTCAAATGCCAACGAAAAGTTTCTCATTGAGATAAACATGTATAAAAGAAGCAATGATTATATATGAGAGGGTGGCCTGGATCAGTGGCTAACTCTGTGATCATTGAATCCGGAGTTTGAGTCTCACCGTCCGGTGTCATTGAGTCACTTCCCTCTCTCCCCATCATATACAATTGTATTGGTAACAGACGGACATTATAATCGATGGAAACCAAATGTCAACCAAATGTTACATTTGTAAGAATCGATCTCCTTTGTGCATGATGTTGCATCGATCACCACTGGATTTTTCAACTATTTCAAAATAGTTGAAAAAAATAGCGAAGAAAAGTAACAAAATGACGCGAAAAGTTGTTGACAGGTTGCGTCACGTGTTACGTCATGGCCGCCATATCTGTCTGTCCGATCATTTACAATAATCGGCCTATCTATAGAGTCATCAAAATGTTAAACATATGCATTGATAGTTAAACCCAGAGGCGACATTTTAAACGTCTTCAAACTTAAAATATGTGTTATTTATGAAGCGGTTGTCTGGTCACAAGATGTGTCATAATTTGAAATGTCCATCCGCGGTATAGTTGTACTATTATTTGACATATGTTAGATAAATAACCATTCTTTTGTCTGTAAAAATAATCGTGGGAAAGGTGGCACATTAAAATGTGTTAATAATTAGAAATACATTTATATACCGTTATAAATATTGAACAAGGGAGACCTATAGAGACCCAATCTCTACCCAGAGTCATAATTCATAATAAATCCTTTCGCGTGATCCGCAAAGATAAAATATAGACCTATATTCAATATTTTCAAATTGTTTTTCCACGAGTTAAATTTTTATAGTTAGTTTCTGCTATCGAGCTTCGGTTTGAAATGTTTACATACGTGTCGATTGAGGAGACCTAAGTACGTATTATTTTGGTAGTAAAATAGTCCCGATTAAAACTAAATTGTTTTCATACATTATCTCAAATCTTGCAACATCTAATTTTCAGATATTCTGACAATTGTATTTACACAAGAAATAAATAAGTTCGAGGCAAAAATATTCCAATTTAACAGGTTTTACCAAAATCTTGTAATTTAGTAGCTAGAAGAGATATATGTGAGTGCAAGGAACGATTACTCTTCGTAGATATGTTAACGCACATACTAGGTAACATTACGATCCTTGACACTTGGCTATACACAGTATAAAAGAAACGTATAACCATGTGGTAGTGAAGCAATGTGGACAAAAAGAACAAATTATTAAAACAGATGATACATTGTGATATACCAGTCCAGACTCGATTGTACCTATCCCTTTAGGACGTCGGCGGTGGAAATATAAATCCTACACACATACACACACATTATGAAATACCCGCACACAGAGGTGAAATGAAGAGAGAAGAGAGTTGGAGAGTTTGCGTGTGTGTTGGGTGGCGGTGGGTGAGTGTATTAAGTCACATGTTTTGGGTAAACCCGATATATGCATGCAAAGCAACACTGTATGCATGCAAAGCAACACTGCATGCATGCAAAGCAACACTGTATGTATGCAAAGCAACTAAGTATGCATGCAAAGCAACACTGTATGTATGCAAAGCAACATTTTATGCATGCAAAACAACAATGTATGCATGCAAAGCAACACTTTATGCATGCAAATCAACACTTTATGCATGCAAAACAACAATGTATGCATGCAAAGCAACACTGTATGTATGCAAAGCAACACTGTATGTAAGCAAAACAACAATGTATGCATGCAAATCAACAATGTATGCATGCAAAGCAACACTGTATGTATGCAAAGCAACACTGTATGTAAGCAAAACAACAATGTATGCATGCAAAGCAACAATGTATGCATGCAAAGCAACACTGTATGTAAGCAAAGCAACACTGTATGTAAGCAAAACAACAATGTATGCATGCAAAGCAACACTGTATGTATGCAAAGCAACACTGTATGTAAGCAAAACAACAATATATGCATGCAAAGCAACACTGTATGCATGCAAAGCAACACTGTATGCATGCAAAGCAACACTGTATGCATGCAAAGCAACTAAGTATGCATGCAAAGCAACACTGTATGTATGCAAAGCAACACGTTATGTATGCAAAACAATAATGTATGCATGCAAAGCAACACTTGTGTATGCAAAGCAACACTTTATGCATGCAAAGCAACACTTTATGCATGCAAAACAACAATGTATGCATGCAAAGCAACACTTGTGTATGCAAAGCAACACTTTATGCATGCAAAGCAACACTTTATGCATGCAAAACAACAATGTATGCATGCAAAGCAACACTGTATGTATGCAAAGCAACACTGTATGTAAGCAAAACAACAATGTATGCATGCAAAGCAACAATGTATGCATGCAAAGCAACACTGTATGTAAGCAAAGCAACACTGTATGTAAGCAATACAACAATGTATGCATGCAAAGCAACACTTGTGTATGCAAAGCAACACTTTATGCATGCAAAGCAACACTTTATGCATGCAAAACAACAATGTATGCATGCAAAGCAACACTGTATGTAAGCAAAACAACAATGTATGCATGCAAAGCAACAATGTATGCATGCAAAGCAACACTGTATGCATGCAAAACAACAATGTATGCATGCAAAACAACAATGTATGCATGCAAAGCAACAATGTATGCATGCAAAGCAACACTGTATGTATGCAAAACAACACTTGCGTATGCAAAGCAACACTTTATGCATGCAAAACAACAATGTATGCATGCAAAGCAACAATGTATGCATGCAAAGCAACACTGTATGTATGCAAAACAACACTTGCGTATGCAAAGCAACACTTTATGCATGCAAAGCAACACTTTATGCATGCAAAACAACAATGTATGCATGCAAAGCAACACTGTATGTATGCAAAGCAAAGCAACAATGTATGCATGCAAAGCAACACTGTATGTATGCAAAACAACAATGTATGCATTCAAAGCAACACTTGTGTATGCAAAGCAACACTTTATGCATGCAAAGCAACCCTTTATGCATGCAAAGCAACAATGTATGCATGCAAAGCAACACTGTATGTATGCAAAACAACACTGTATGCATGCAAAACAACACTGTATGCATGCAAAGCAACACTTTATGCATGCAAAGCAACACTTTATGCATGCAAAACAACAATGTATGCATGCAAAGCAACACTGTATGTATGCAAAGCAACACTGTATGCATGCAAAGCAACAATGTATGCATGCAAAGCAACACTGTATGCATGCAAAGCAACACTTTATGCATGCAAAGCAACAATGTATGCATGCAAAGCAACATGCATGCAAAGCAACAATGTATGCATGCAAAGCTACACTGTATGCATGCAAAACAACACTGTATGCATGCAAAGCAACAATGTATGCATGCAAAGCAACACTGTATGCATGCAAAGCAACAATGTATGCATGCAAAGCAACACTGTATGTATGCAAAGCAACAATGTATGCATGCAACGCAACAATGTATGCATGCAAAACAAAAGGCGACATTAAAACATCTCTCGTTTTATAGGTGGAATTTTTAAAGTGTGTTTTATGTTATATTTATTTCATCTCTGCGGCTTCGTCTTATATTAAAATAGCCGAGATAACACGTGTTCGGCACTTCCCAACATTTATGAAAAATAAGTGTCTTGCCTAATTTACACACTGCAAGTATCGTAGATGTCAAGTTCCTTATGACGGTAGAACAAAAAAATTTGATTGGCACGCACAAGAGAGAAATATTATTTAATTTGTAGGTGGAAAAGGCAATAATTCAACCTAATTTGGTTAGCAATGAAGCTATTTTCTTTGTTAAAAGTCGGCTTACAGCCCTCGACCAGAGATAAGTATTGAAAGTTGAACATTTGTATAATCATGTCTTAGATTTAGTGTTCCTGAGTGGGAACTCAAAATTAAGCTCTTTTTATGTCCCTCTTCTGGCCGGGCTGAAGACAATCCGTTCTTAAATTTGCCCGAATAGAAAGAGATATTATTTTAGTATTTGAAGCAACAAAGAGATGATGCCATGGTGTGTATTATAACTACACTGTGTGTGAACCATTATTGTTAACAAAGGTACACTTCAGTATTCAAGATATAAAGCCAAAAGCCAATTCCATCCTCTGTCTACAGTGGTCGATCCAGTACCATCCTCTGTCTACAGTGGTCGATCCAGTACCATCCTCTGTCTACAGTGGTCGATCCAGTACCATTCTCTATCTACAGATCCTCTATCTACAGTGGTCGATCCAGTACCATTCTCTATCTACAGATCCTCTGTCTACAGTGGTCGATCCAGTACCATCCTCTGTCTACAGTGGTCGATCCAGTACCATCCTCTGTCTACAGTGGTCGATCCAGTACCATCCTCTGTCTACAATGGTCGATCCAGTACCATTCTCTATCTACAGATCCTCTATCTACAGTGGTCGATCCAGTACCATCCTCTGTCTACAGTGGTCGATCCAGTACCTTCCTCTGTCTACAGTGGTCGATCCAGTACCATTCTCTATCTACAGATCTTCTATCTACAGTGGTCGATCCAGTACCATCCTCTGTCTACAGTGGTCGATCCAGTACCATCCTCTGTATACAGTGGTCGATCCAGTACCATCCTCTGTCTACAGTGGTCGATCCAGTACCATTCTCTATCTACAGATCCTCTATCTACAGTGGTCGATCCAGTACCATCCTCTGTCTACAGTGGTCGATCCAGTACCATCCTCTGTCTACAGTGGTCGATCCAGTACCATTCTCTATCTACAGATCCTCTATCTACAGTGGTCGATCCAGTACCATCCTCTGTCTACAGTGGTCGATCCAGTACCATCCTCTGTCTACAGTGGTCGATCCAGTACCATTCTCTATCTACAGATCCTCTATCTACAGTGGTCGATCCAGTACCATCCTCTGTCTACAGTGGTCGATCCAGTACCATCCTCTGTCTACAGTGGTCGATCCAGTACCATTCTCTATCTACAGATCCTCTATCTACAGTGGTCGATCCAGTACCATCCTCTGTCTACAGTGGTCGATCCAGTACCATCCTCTGTCTACAGTGGTCGATCCAGTACCATTCTCTATCTACAGATCCTCTATCTACAGTGGTCGATCCAGTACCATCCTCTGTCTACAGTGGTCGATCCAGTACCATCCTCTGCCTACAGTGGTCGATCCAGTACCATTCTCTATCTACAGATCCTCTATCTACAGTGGTCGATCCAGTACCATCCTCTGTCTACAGTGGTCGATCCAGTACCATCCTCTGTCTACAGTGGTCGATCCAGTACCATTCTCTATCTACAGATCTTCTATCTACAGTGGTCGATCCAGTACCATCCTCTATCTACAGTAACATCCTCTATCGACAGATCCTCTATCTGCAGTGGTCGACCTATTGTTTGGGGCGCTTGTTTCAGCCAAAGGTTTTTTGGACTTTTAAGATAAAATTAATCTACTACATATATAAGTTATATATCAGTGGAACGGACATTTTTAGTGGTAAATAAAAATACCTTACTTTTCAAAATCGGTTGAGAAATAAAAATTTCATGTGCGAAAGTTGATTTTGATGGATCATTTTCAATGCAAAATTCTGCTGCATGAAAAATTCGAAAAATATATTTTTTTAGATTTTTTATTCAAAATAGTTTTAAATTGTTGGATATTACTACATTAAGACACCCTGAAAGTTTTATAACAAAATATCAAGTTTTATTGAAGTTATTTGACATTTTGTAATTTTCTGCTGTCCCACCAACAAGGAATTTACATAGGAAAAGCCCCATCAAAAAATCATTTTGGCTGTAAAATATTTATTTCTCAACTGATTTTCAAAAGTAAAGTAGTTTTATTTACCACTAAAAATGCCAGTTCTAATGATATATGACTGATGTACGTATTATTTAAATTGCTCGAGTTACTGCAGAAAAAACTTTGGCTGAAACAAGCGCCCCAAACAATAATACCATCCTCTATCTACACTACCATCATCTGTCTACAGATCCTCTATCTACAGTGGTCGATACAGTACCATACTATATATACAGTACCATCGTCTAAAGTAAGTACCATCCGCTATCTACATTACTATCATCTATCTAAAGTACCATCCTCTACCTACAGTACCATCCTTTATCTACAGTGGTCGATACAGTACCATCCTCTATCTACAGTATCATCCCCTATTTACAGATACTACATCTACAGTGATCGATACAGTACCATCCTTTATCTACAATACCATCCTCTGTCTACAGTGGTCAATGCAGTACCATCCTCTATCTACAGAAACATCCTTTATCTACGTACCGTCCTCTATCTACAGTACCATCCTCTATCTATAGGACCATCCATTTAGACAGTACCATCTTCTATCTACAATACCGTCCTCTATCTACAGTAACATCCTCTATCTACATCCTCTATCTTGATACAGTATCGTCCTCTATCTACAGTACCATACTCTATTTCCAGTACCATCTTCTATCTTTAGTACCATCCTCTATATACAATATCATTCTCTATCTACAATACCATATTTTATCTAGAGTGGTTGAGAGGGTAAAGACTGCGTTTGAAACATCACCTCTCACAGCTGCGGGTTCGAATCCCACTGACTTGTATACTTGTATATAATAAGTGGGTGGTCTTCCTCCGCCACAAAAAAAGATGTTATACAGAGCCTAAAATGTGCTGGAAAATGACGTTAAACACCAAACAAACAAATGTATCTACATGCCTAGTATTGGGGGAAGCGGGGGAGGGATGATAGAGGTACAAATACATAACTATGTATTATATAAGTTCTCTTTCCTGATTTGTTTTTTTAATTAAATCGCTAATTCGTTGTAAATTAGTACTAATGTATACGATTTTGCTTTAAGTATATTATTAGGATCAATTATTTGGTACTCGTCTTAATGGTTTACACAAAATATTTTTATCTTATTTATAAATTCAGAACAACGCAATGTCCTCAAAGGGACAATGTCCGTAACTTTTAGCTTATAAAACACAAAATAATTACGTTGACAAACATAACAACCATTGTTGATTATTTATTAAATAAAACCAAGATTGTTTGACGGAATTCAATAGCGGTACAAAAAAAGAAGTACCGCTTCATGGGGTTGAACTCGCGAAAATTACACTCACGGGTAATAACAGTCGATCGTTGCAATAGTCGAGCTCGCTACCGATTGAGCTAACCGGGTCAGATGTATTACATAAGAGAAGCTAATACGCTAAATGGATGTCATGTGATCAGCAGAAAATGTAAATAATGTGGGTCCCACATTATTTACAAATAATAAATAAAACTTTGTTTCTTCTTCAAACTTACGAATGTATTACTACAGGCTTATCTGGGTTTATGCTAATGTGTTCATGTATACATTTAACTGAATAAAAATCAGACAGTTATTTGGCTATGCTCAATAACTGCATACTTACGGACAGTGTCCCTTTAAAAAGGTTCCTACCAAAAAGGAAAATAAAGTGTTTTTAATGATATCGTTATTTGCGAACGTGAATTTACACGTGGTGATATACCACGCATGTAATTTTTTTATTTGGAATAAATGTTTTAAAAAAATCTCAAGGTTTTCCAAATCATAATAACTGTCAACATATCTATATTTTGTCCATTTTTATCATTTAAGCACGGCCATTGGTCATCTCACATTCTGGTCAAACGTTGACAGTTCGGATCTAAATTTGACACATTATTGTCTTATTGATGTATTATTCGTCTTTTAAATCTGTCATTTTAAGGTAATCAAATATTCTTTTGTCTTCGAATCCGGCCGTGTGAGTAATGGGGAGCGTGTTTTATAGACACGAAAGAATAGGTCATCAGAAAATATGACCATAATTAAGGAAATGAGGAGGAAAAGCGCTTAAAATTCAGGACTTATCTTATAATAAAACATAGTTTCATCAACGAAAGTATTCTCTTCAGGGGAAATAATTTGAAAGCTATTAAGTTATGTTTCATTTCAGGCGGTATGGTGTTATAGTTTTAATCGGAACTGTTGTAATAAGTAACTTACAATGATGGCAAATAGTTGCGCAGTGAAAGATTAGGACATAGCGCTGCAGATGCAGAAAGCATCACCATCAATAGGTTGCCCATTCAAGGCGAAAATCCACGTTACCAAACAATGAACTTGAAATTCTCAAAAATCCGGACTCGGTTTATTTAGACTAGCATTGTGGGGGTACGAACCCATGTGTTTATATTTGCATTGTGGCGCTAATAGATTGGCAATGTGGGGCTAAGAACTCCTGTATTTGGGGCTAAGAACTCCGATATTTGACCGCCATTGTGGGGCTACCAACTCCAGTATTTAGACTGGGAGTGTGGGGCTACGAACCCCTGTATTCAGTGTGGGGCTATGACATCCTGCATTTAGACTGGCAGTGTGGGACTACGCATTCCTGTATTTAGACCGCCATTGTGGGGCTACCAACTCCTGTATTTAGACTGGCAGTGTAGGGATATGAACTCCTGTATTAAGATTGGTAGTGTGGGGCTACGAACCCCTGCATTTAGGCTGGCAGCTTCTGTATTTAGACTGGCAGTGTGGGGCTACGAACTCCTGATTTAGACTGTCCTTGTGTGGCTCCGAACCCCTGTATTTAGACTGACATTGTGTGGCTATCAACTCCTGTATTTATATTGGCAGTGCGGGGCTACGAACTCCTGTATTTAGACTGCCATTGTCTGGCTACCAACTCCTGTGTTTAGATTGGCATTGTGGGGCTACCATCTCCTGCATTTAGACGCCCATTGTGGGGCTACGAACTCCTTTATTTAGACCGCCATTGTGGGGCTACAAACTCCTGTATTTAGACTCGTCAGTGTGGGACTATGAAAAGTAATACATGTACAAAAGCTACACGTCCTAGTGAGGATCATCTTATAAATATGGTACGAAATTACATATCTAAGTAGTTTGCATATAGATCTATCTTTTTTAATTTGACGACATTTTTGTAAATATATATATAAATTTGAGACAAATTATCAACCAACAAATTTAAATCGAGCGCTTTCGGCTTGTATCGCCTTCTTCAGGATACATACATAAAGTTACAAAAAAAACACATAAATTTCGCAAAAAAAAATGTTTGAAAGCAATACCTTAACCAATTAATACTATAAAGTGCGCGTTATGCGCCCATGCCAGTATGGGTATAACACAGTTGCAGGATGGTAACAGTGTATAAGTATGGAAAAAATCTATCTTCCCGGAATCCTTCGTGATCCAGTGATCCAGAAAGGGTCTTGTAAGATGTATACTATTCTTTACCGTATACATGTATATATTTAAAATACACCATCTCATAGCTTGTTTTTATATTCATGTTTTTCAGAAAATGTACTTTCTACTCTGTATTTAGTGTCAGTCAATATCAGTAGCAGACAATTACAGAGTGCGACATTATGCATGGATACCGGTTGTCCTGGATACCAAATACGATGTACTGGACATTAATTCTGACCAGTCCATTAGCAATACCATCGAAAGTAAATACTTAATTTCTGGTCATGAACTGCACACAATGCCAGGGGAAATTTAAGAATCTTATTTCTATTTTCTATTGTCCAGTTCCAATATTTATTTTGCCTTCCTCCAAAAAAAACTACTTAATGCACCGGGCCATGCGAGGCCCTGAAATGATACGCTTTTTCATCCTGACGTCCAGACAATGGGCACGTCGTCCACACTCTCTAAAACACTGGGTATAGGTAGTATAAATGCTACTGAAACAATTTAAGAATTGAATGCCGGACAATGACATAATATATTCGGCAAGGAACGTTTACCATGACGTGCAAACCTTGGGACGGAATAGCTCTATCACGTGTGTGGTATAAGACCAACTGCGACCTTGACCTTCTATTTATAACCAATTAGTTTGGTTCCCGAACCACCGACTGCACATAACAATTCAAGAGTTATAGCAGCATCGAAACTTTACATGAATTCGCAGTGAATCAGATATTTTGTCAAGCTCTGTGGGGATGTTGCGGCTGTCCAGGTTCAATTCCTCGCTCTGCTCTTTTATCACAAATTATAACAAGTTTTGCTAAGATCTCCCAAATATATCTGTTTACATGACATATTTGCTTTATCATCTTTTAAGACTGTGGCTATTCATGTAAATTCACTCTCCCATTAATGTATATTCACCCCTATATTAATGTGTATATTCATTCATTAATGTTTCCGTGGCCGAGTGTTAAGAGTCTCTGACTTGAAATCACGTGTCCCTCACCGCTGTAGGTTCGATTCCTCATGGGCCCAGGAATCTTTATGTGAGGAGACCATCCAGCTGGCTTGCGGAACGTCGGTGGTTCTACCCAGATTCCCGCCCGTGCACGAAAATTGCCCAGAGGGGCACGTTGGGTCTTCCTCCACCATTTCAATTCAATGCATTAATGTTTATTCATTCAATATATTTTCATTCGTGTTTTCGTGTTTTCATGGCCAATCTCCATGCAAAAGGCAACGCATGTTATAGTTTTGTTTCTGGATTTCATTTTTTTTTCCTTTTTTCTTTTCTTTTATATAATATTTTCAGAACCCTTCCATTCTAGACTGATTATAGTACTGAAGTTGTGTTGGATATAATATTCTCAGAACCCTTCCATGGCATACGTTGATTCTAGACTGATTCCAGAAGAAGAAATCGAAGCTTTTAATTCCTTATATTGTCTATATGGTTCGTTTGGAATTTTGCGATTCTTGTCAGCGGTACGTGAATCGAATCACTTTAAGTGAATGTACTTATTTAAAGGGACACATGGCAAGCTTGAGCTTTTTATCAAGCATTAAGTGTGCGTGTGTTTGTAGTTCTAAGGTTTATAGTCCCTCCGCCTTTTAACCGATAAGAAGTCCTAAAGGTATAGGTACATTAGAGTCTGGCCTGATCAAGCATTGACATTAGCACATCGATGTATTAATCCAGTATCATTTTGACTTTAAACCTGCTTGCATATTATTAAATGAAATGTTAAGTCCTTCTTATTTTATCATACGTTTACATATATTATTGGTGCAATATAATCACCAGTTAATAATATGCAAAAACAATTTGCTTTATACTATTCTTATAATTAATATTAATGATTGAGCAAAATGAAAGATATGTAGAAAATTCAACGGGACGCCGCGATATATATTTATTTTTTTTAATCAAGATTGCCGAGTGTCCCTTTAAGGTAAGATATATTATATTATACGGTTAACATACGTAAATTGCGAGGGGAAATGGAAGCGTGTCGGACTCACATTCCACATCTTGCCGTCCATTAAAGTCGAAATCGACCAAACTCTTCTGAGAATGATCAAAGTGTAAATTGGATCCTTGTACTTTAAAACTTATCTATTTCAAAATAATAAAAATCGGTAACAAAAAGCGTGCTAGTATGGGTTGCAGTCCACGCTCGCACTCGTTACATTTGTTAAAGAAACTAACCCGCCAAGTAACGGCAAAATTACCCTACAAAACCGTTTATCAAAACTCTCTTCAAGTGTTCAGGTCATATAATAACGTATAATTATGTGCGATTAAAAGTAAAGTTTTTTCACGGATTCTTAAAATACCCATGATTGCATATGCGTAAAATGAATTATGAGTTGGAAACACTGGTTATTAAAAGACGTTTATATTCTGTCTATAGAGTGCGGATTCTCAAAACATGTTAGTTATATATACCTCTTTGTCAGTAAGTTTAAAAACGGTATCCATATGTTGTAAAATTTGGCTGTTGTTGGTGGGATAGGGACCATGGCGGGAGGTATATAGTATTGGTTCTACCCAGGAAAAGCGGGTGGTCTGCCTCCAGCACAAAAATCGACCGTCATATATAACCTTACATGTGTTGATAAGGATGTAAAACACCATACAAACAAACAAATAACATTCCGCCAGGTCATGTATCGTGAGTGTCGTGATAATCTTGATCATTTAGATGCTTGCTTTTAAAAAACAAACGTCTTGACACTTTGTGCAGAAAACAATGAAACCGGAACAAAATGTCCGTATATTTATTATTATTATTATTATTATTATTATTATTATTATTATTATAGTATGTTTGACCATCTATATTTAGTTCGTCAAATGTAATGATGAAGTTTTCGACTTCGTTTATTATTATTTTTTTTATTATTATTTTCCTTCTCTCTGTGTTGTTTGTCTCTCAGTCAATCAGAAACAATATCAGTATTTTAGTTAAATGGCTGCCACTTCAAAAAAAAATTAGAAGCAAGCTTCTAGACTTGTTTCTTTTTTAAAAAAAAAGGCAAGCGTTTCAGGTGATCTAGACTAGTATCGTGATAGTGGGCAAGCGTTTCAGATGATCTAGACTAGTATCGTGATAGTTAGTCAAAAGCGATGACGTATACGTGTGCCCTTTATCATGTTTCAACACAAATTTAAAGTAGCTATCCCGCCATTAACAGGAAAATTTCACAGCAAATGTAAACCGTTTTTAAACCTACTGACGACGAGGTATACATAACTTACATATTTTGAGAATCCTAACTCCAAAGACACAATATAAACGGCGTTAACCAGACAAGCTAAACCCAAAAACTGGAGCGTCGAATTAAGAGTTACCAACTCTTATTCATTTTACGCATATTCAATCAAGAGTAGTTTAAGAACCCGTGTGAAAAAAACTATACTTTTAATCTGCACATATACATTATTATATGACCTGAATACCGGAATAGAGTTTTGATAAACGATTTTGTTTGGCGGGTTAGTTTCTTTAAAGAGGGTACATCAGGATTTTTCTAGAAATATCTTTAATTATAAAAATGTTCCAATTCATGATAAAACACTTATATCCATCAAAATATGATGTTCGAACCATATTGCTAAGGTTTAAACTTTGAATACACCATATAGCTAGGACGAAATCGAGCATAAAATGCTGAAATTAACCCTGGTGCGTCACCTAGGATAGCACGTATTACTGTACAGAATTCATGTCCTTGTAACTAAGGGGTAATTTTTAGCATCATTCATTATGTTTAGGCGCTTTAAAATAGAAAATATCATTATTTGTCAATTTTAAGTCGGACCCATAGACCCCTTTGAAAAGCCTGATGTACTCCCTTTAATAGCCATGCTAGCTACTTACAGTGTCACCAACTGCACACGAGCATTCAACTTCCATGTCTCGTTTTCCTGTAAAATACAACATTAGCAGCAATCTTCGGAAGACTGCAGATATAGAACCCCGTGATTAAAGAAGACATGTCATTTAACTTAAACACCACGTCGTTCAAACTTTATCGCCTCAAAGTTACTCCTTAACAAAAAACACAGTGTAACTTGATCTCGGCTAATTCGCCAATTACATAATAATTACGATACACATGTGAACTACGGCGCTTATAAAAGTGAAATAGAACCAATGGCTTGCAGTTACACAGCCGCAACTCTTGAAAACGAGCTCATTTTAAAGCAGCGTAGCATACTAATTATAGTTAAATAGCATGAAGGATTATTCAATGAGCGTTGTTTTATAAAATAAAAAAAAAGATATAAAAAAGGCAGTTATGTAAAGGTGCAATTCTATTTATTTTAAACAAATAGTTTCGCCATTACATATAATTACGATGTTCCGTTTAATAGGACCATCGTACCTGTAAACGCTATGGTACTATAGTCCATCCATGCATTTAAACGCGAAGAAATGGTCCATCATACCATCGCGGATCGACTTGTAAATGCGATGTTATGACGGTACGGTGGTAAGGTAATCCTTTGAACCATTGCGCATTGACTTGTAAATGGTGGTACGATGGTGATAACACTATATACCATCATGCCATCGTGTTTACACGTCGATGCGCGATGGTACGATGGCCCTACCTGAAAACCGTATAGGTACCATGTTTTAATCAAAGTGCTGAAGGCACTGATGGGCGGTGCTGTTTGTAAGTGTTGGAATGGATGAGAAATGGAAGTGCTGTAAATATAACTTCCATGGTTTGTTTTTTACATTCAGTGATGTTTCAGATGATTGATATTCATTACCAATTTCATATTTAAACATATTTTAGCTAACATATCTGGCCCGAGTTAGCTTCCGTAGATTTTTTTCTGAGCAAGCTCTAGAGCGAGGCATAGTATATTATACAGAGTGGAGTCTTGGTGTGGAGTCTTGGAGTGGAGTGGAGTGAATAATTGGAGTTACCTTGGAGTCACATTTTGGAGTGACCTTGGAGTCAGATTGGAGTGAATATTTTGGATAGTTATCAATTCAATATTTTTGAATGACCCTCATAAGGTGCACAGTTCCTAACATACTCAGTACAGCTGCATTGTCCCATGAGACATGTGCTAACCTTAATGTGAGGGCCAAACCATCTAAAAACAACATAAATAAACTTGGTTACCCAAACATTAACCCCAATATTGAAGCATTATGACCCTTTGGCCTGACATAAACTAGTCCCGAGGGACCAACTAATCTTAGGTCAGGACACTGACATCCAGTGTCAGGGGTATACAGGGTTCCAATATGTCCAATATGTCAGTCATACCACAGAGACTGAAAACAAAAAGCATTAACGTTTATGGGAACTTAGAGCTCTCTCAGCCAAACTGTTCCAAAACGTGGATTTTTTAGAACATGTAGTAACAGTGCCCAAGTTAAAATTAGATGTGCAGTTTTGGAATTAGTTGTTGAAATTGGGTAGCTTAATAGACACATGCATTTTAAAGAATTATTTAACAAATAAATAAGAGTATGTGCAAATGAAGTAACCCATGTAAATGTATTAGTTTCTAAAAAGTTATTAATTGTAAGAGAAATTAAGACTTCAAGTTTAGACTAAAAAAATGACTCCAAAATATTCACTCCAAATTTGACTCCAAGTCACTCCAAATTGTGACTCCAAGGTCACTCCAATTATTCACTGCACTCCACTGCAAGACTCCACAACAAGTTTCCACACCAAGACTCCACTCTATATAATATACTATGCCCTTCAGCGAGCACTGACTGTTCTATTTTTAGTAACATGATACACTTTCTATTATACACAAACCGTCTGCTTGTAGCACGATTATAACTCGAGTTATAACCTTTTAAACAGATGATAAAAAGTTGACTTAGTGAAATTTTGATAAAATGGGTATGTATGACCTAAATAAATAATAAATTGCCTTTATTCTGAACATTGTTTCTTATTTAGGGCATCAAATTAAAGGCATGCATGAGAGACTACTTCTTCTAGCATAGTGTTGCATAGTGTTGCAGTGTGCTGTTAGGTTTGTCACATTCCTAGAATTCCATTTAAAACCCCATTATACCTCTGACGGTGCTTTAGCACCGCCAACAATTGCAATGGACTGCCTCATACATTATGCGCCGATATAAAGTCTGCGATTTTGGTTACAAACGCTTTCCGTGTTCGTCCGAATAGCATATCCATGCATGACGTTAATTACATTGAAGGGCCACAGTGGAGAATAGGCTAACACTTTGAAAGTTTCGTGGCAGGGATAGTAAAATCTCTTTGAAACCTTCTCACCTCTCAACGCTGCGGGTTCGAATCCCACTGGAAGCTCAACTTGTTAGTGAGAAAGTGTCGATTCTTACAGATGACGGGATGTATACAGTAGGCTACTGGCTCTGCCCAGGAAAGGTGGGTGGTCTGCATCCACCATAAAAATATCGACCGTCATACACAGCTTTAAATTTGCTGAAAATGACCTGAAACATCATTCAATCAACTAAGCAACTCTTCTGTCCTAACTTACCAACACCTCGTCTCATCTACTGGAGTCTCAACGGGGATGTAAACCAGAGTAGGTAGCCTAGGGTAATGCAGTGTTGAACTTCAAGTGAACCCCAACTCCTCTGTATCAAAATCCATGTTGCGGAGAGGGATATGTATATAAGAATTAAATGGTTAGTAACTTAGAATTTCATCTGTATTTTTGCGAGTGTAAGAATAGAGATAAATGCGAGACTCTGGTGAATATTAATCACTTTTCGGTACGAGTTAAAATACAAATGAACTTCTGAGATACTAAACATGTAGTTTTTCATTCAAACTGTTTTAAATTGCATAATTTACATGGAAAACAATGGAAACAACAACTCACGTCTGCCGCCGTCAAAATACAAATGGAGGATTTTTGGTCAAGGGAAGTAACTTTGGAAAAAAATGTTTTAGGCCGTTAAATATATTATATCGATAATAAATGCAAAATACCTTCTTGTAATAATGCATTGCATTCCTAAATTGATAAGTATAAAGCATGAATGTGTATATGTGTAGTGCAAAAGGTTGATTTTTGGAGCGCTGTGGTCTAGTGGTAGAGCGTTGGACCCATGATTGAAAAGTCGTGGTTTCGATCCCCGATATTGCGTTGTGTCCCTGAGCAAGACACTTTATCTGCATTTGCTTAGAACTGGTTCTACCCAGGAAGACATCGAGAGTGATTCTAATAAGTTCATAGAGCTTTCGTTACAGTCGATGAAAAAAATAAGTTTAAACTAAAAGGTTGATTGATGGCTCTTTTATCGTCGAACCCCAGGCAAATAGGATCATGGGCGGAAAATATAAGAACAGTAGGAAAATTCGTTACTTGACAAATATGTATATCCTATAGTACTAGTGGGGTGATCCCGAGTTCCTTTGTATCCCCGTCTCTGGGGCGGCTCTGTTTAACCTAAATAAGGTATAAGCACCGTTAAACAACAAATCAAATCAGTTGATAGCATTGAGTCACACAACACACATTTAACCATCGGTATAATATTCTGAGAAAAGAGACACTAGTTTGCTCATTCTGTATTGTTTATATTAATGATGCAATCGCCGCCGCGGCTTAGTGGTCCGCCTCGCAGGGAGGGCGTGGGTTTAATCCCCGGACAAGTCACCAAAGACTTTATAAAAATGGTACAAATGGCTCCTTTGCTTGAGGTTCACCATATAAATGGTAGTGCTAGGACTGGTCGTCCGGTGTCAGTATAATGTGACTGGGTGGGGTATCATGTCATGTGTCTACGGCGTTGTATTCCAGTGTGGCAGCACTATAAAGTTGAGCTTTGTGCTGATTGCTACAATTAGAAGCCGTCATGATTGACTGAAAAGGGGATATTAATCTGATACAAACATACAAAGTATGCGCCTTTATTAAATTTTAATGTGATCATGTTATACAATCGGTTTCTACCTTTTCGTTATATACCGTAATTTGCAATTATATAATAGCATACCTGATTTACATATTTCCTTCTTTGTATCCACCACTATGCCGCGCTGCGTTTCGCTGCGGTCCGCGGCGGTTCGCTGAGAGCCCACGGCTAGTCACGGCATTAAACGAATGACGTCATATAGCACAAAGAGGGACACATGTAAATTATAATTCGCATTTTAAATGTTGCTTTGGGATGAAATGCCGTGTGTGTTTTATATATGATACTGCAATTATGGCACTATATGTATTTGTAGATGTAATGCCATTATATTGGGTGGCTATGTTTGCATCAATGTCAAGTCCGCGCCGCCCAGACAATTTATGGTGGCTTTACAACTGAGAATCTTAAGATAAGTGATTGGTAAATTCGGTTCAGTTAAGTGCAGTCTGCGATCAGTGCTTTCTATACTGCAACCATTGATGTTATCTTCGCAGTTTGATTGATTGTTTGTTTTTTATAAATGTTTACTGTTTTGCTGTTGTTTTTGTTTTACCCGTAGGAACATATTCGACAGTACTAGTAAGGAGTGGTTCCCGGATTCTTACTATCATTCTCCTCTCTGTAAGGAGTGGTTCCCGGATTCTTACTATCATTCTCCTCTCTGTAAGGAGTGGTTCCCGGATTCTTACTAGCATTCTCCTCTCTGTAAGGAGTGGTTCCCGGATTCTTACTATCATTCTCCTCTCTGGAGCGGCTCTAAATAGCATAAACAGCCAGTTGGTGAACAACAATTCAATTTAGTTTTTATTTTGAGTGAACATTTCATAGCCAAGGTCTTAGATGAATTTAATTAAGCTTGTCGATCGCTATTTTTGTCTCGCCTTTTCGAAGAAAAAATGAGACAGGTGTTGCTTTTCCGGCTGCGGCGGCGGCGGCAGCGGCGAAGGCGTCAACATTCAAGTTTTGTGTTTAGGTCATTTTCTCACAAACTGTATACACTAGACCTTTCAAACTTTGCTTATAGTTGTATCTTGGGTGGTACATCGCAACGTGTTAAAGCAAATGTGGAAGTGACCTTGACCCTCCAAGCAAAGGGCAGATAACTTAATAATGTTTAGGTTCAACTTTTGCGTTTAGGTCACTTTTTCACAAACTGTATGCACTAGAGCTTTAAAACTTTGTTCATAGTTGTATCTAGGGTGGTACATCATAACGTGACAAAGCATATGTGGATGTGACCTTGATTTCCAAGCAAAGGTCAGATAACCTTATATTTTTTTCCTTCAACTTTGGCGTTTAGGTCACCTTTTCACAAACTGTAAGCACTAAGACCTTTCAAACTTTGCTTATAGTTGTATCTTGAGTGGTACATTGCAACGTGATAAAGCAAATGTGGATGTGACCTTCACCATCCAAGCAAATGATAATTTTAATTGTTACATCTACATCACTTTCTCGTGAACTATAATTATGCACTAGATGTTTTAAACCTAATTTATAGCTTAATCTTGGAAGAAAAAAGTCTATTTTGACATAGTTGTGTCTTGGGTAGTGCATATTTTTGGACGCATGGATTTCATCTATGACCTTGACCTACTTTTTGGAGCCGATGATTTTTAGCTCTTCTGGCCAAGGGCCTTCATTTTTCATCCGATAGTTACCAAACCTTACCAGATTGTTAATATCAGTAAAAGCTCGGACAAGTTCGAAAACCAGCCAGATCGGACCAGTAAAAGCGGAGTTATGACCCTTGATTTAGTAACAAATGTTATATGTTACCTCGTTAATACGGTAGGGCTTTCATTTTTCATCTGATCTTTACCAAACTTAATTTATTTATTTATTTATTTATTTTGATTATCTTTTGATTTGATTGATTTATTAACTCTTTTTTTTAATATTTAGTTTCCTTTTTTTAATATTTTATTTTCTATTTTGTTTTTATTTCATTTATTTTTTTAATTGCTTTTTTAAACAAATGTTTGTGTTAACGCCGTGTTAGCAGGAAGCATTGCTATGATTTCTAGTTCTGCCTATTGCGTTTTTCCGGTT
This sequence comes from Cyrtodaria siliqua, assembly GCA_037043455.1. Lineage (NCBI taxonomy): Eukaryota > Metazoa > Mollusca > Bivalvia > Adapedonta > Hiatellidae > Cyrtodaria > Cyrtodaria siliqua. The sequence continues at coordinate 183,082 of JAWPHD010003077.1, forward strand.
CGTTGATTTTTGATGGAGTTACAGCCCCTTGAAATTTTTACTTTTAAATTTCTTGTCGGCGCTACTCCTCCTAAACGCCTAGTTGGATTTCGACGAAATTTGGCAGGAAGCATTGGTACGATGTCTAGTTGTGCATGTCGCGCTTTTGTTCCAGTTCGCTGATTTATGACGGAGTTAAGGCCCTTTGACATTTTTCTTTAAATTTCTTGTCGTCGCTACTCCTCCTAAACGGCTTGTTGGATTTCTAAAAAATTTGGCAGGAAACCGCAGTATGATGTCTAGTTGTGCATATTGCGGTATATCAATGAAATCTTGAACAAGTTCGAAAACCAGCTAGATCTTGTTAGTAACGACAGAGTTATGGCCCTTGATTTGTTGAAAAATGCTATATTATATTTTCCTTTGTTAAATCTGCAGTTAATTCATTTTTTATGTGATCTTTACCATGTTTGTTTAAAATGTTAATATAAACTCCCCACCCATTTTTATGAAATTTCATAAATAGAAGAAAGTGGGACAAATTAAAAAATACCCATGCCATACTAGACACAGCAGACTTATTGCCCATGATTACCAGGTGAGCGATCTAAGGCCATCCTATCACTGTTGTTTTTGCAATGTTTTAAAAGATGTACTGATGGGAATTCTATGTCGACAACCCTTGATATAAGAGCCGTTTAGCAAGTAGAGCGTTCACAGGCCCTCTTGGGCCTGTTGTTTTTAATAGAATGGCATTTTGTTTTTAAACAAGTGCACTTAAATGTCACTTAGCAAACGGCAAACTCCATTGTTTTTAGTTTAATACTAAAATGTTTACAAACTTTCATTTAAGCATCATTGACCTTTTTATTTTTAAGTCCAGCCCCCGTTAGGCGAGACATGTGAATCCGCGGATTTCTTGTTCTATATTTGTTTGATGAATTTAATTAAGCTTGTCGAGCGCTAGTTTTTCTATAGTTGCATTGTAGAATGGTTTCGGGTACTTCACGCTTCCTTTGCGTGCTTTCTCATGATTTTGGTGATCTAGGGTGTTAAAGTGTGTTGTCTAGCCGAAATATATTGTTGTCATAGACTACCTAGCACTGACCGGCTGACCGGTTTGTTGTTGTTGTTTTTTTTTTTTTGTTGTTGTTGTTTTTTGCGATAGCATACCTAGAGACTCTAACCCATGGACGGTTTTAGCAGAAATACGTGTCTCGTTTCCTTCTGCGTGTTGTTGATGTTTGTGTGATGATGTCTAAGACCATTATGCATTAATAGCTGTTGAATAAACTATTTTAACCGGCTGAATTGAACTTAACGAATTGGTAAATAACATGTATTGTCGGGCGGTTAAGAAATCCACTGTGAGCTGTATCATTGAAACTTCAAGTGGAAAATCATCCTTAGAAGAATCCAGTGTCTGGATTCACTCAGGCGAAATGGAGAGATATACATACACTCAGCAAAATGTACCCACTTTTCTTTCATTAGCTTTCTGGACAACAACACAGGAAATAGTTAATGATGTGTATAGAATAATTAGATAGGCCGCCACCAATAGTGAAAATAAAGAATTATTTTTAACAGTTTTGTGCACAAGGAAGTTATCCCCCTTTTTCTTAAAACATGCATTTTTGGCCTGAAAAACACCAACTTTATGAAAAAGGAATACATAAAGTCCAAGACAAAAGTTTCTGTTGTGCTCTTACCGAAAAAGAAATAACGAAACAAAAACATAACACAGCATTTGTAGATACATGTAGAATCTTTTGATTATCACATAATATCAAATTACCTCTCTTTGAAGTTTTCATATCATCCATAACAGAGTATTACTTGGCAAATTTGATACCGTTTAATATATGTTTTACTTATTTGCTTACAAACATCAAAAACTGTTTTATTAAAACTATGTTTAAGCTATTATATTCACTCTACATAAACAATGGATATATTATTTTTTTTGCTGAGTATATATGCGACTTGGTGGCAATAACTGATATCATGTATCAGTTTAGGAACGTAAGACTAACGGTGCAGCTGTTGTATATAAAACCCAACTTGGTACCACATAAATCAGAATCCGTGATGCCCCGTGGTGTAAATGTAATCACGTTCGACTTGTAATCGAGAGGTCCGTGGTTCAATCCCCGGCCGCAGAATTTTCAAATATTTCTGTCACCGCAATTGGGTGTACACACACGAATTGTCGATCGTAAGTGATTTGATTCCTTGACAGAAAAAATACATATTGGAATTCAAAATAAGACAACTACATACACATGTCATTCATGGTTTTATTGCATACGGAAAAAAACTCACCATCATTATGACGGTACAAACCAAACAAAACACCACTGCAATAATTTACAAAAATACATTATAAATGTAATGATTGGAAAGTATGACGTGATACAAATGACAACTGAAATACTAATTGGAAATAAGCTAATCCAGATCATCTGCGACGCTTGCTTGTTTTCAAGACAAACGTCTAGAACCTTTCTTCTAAAAATGTTTTTGACGCGGCAGCCATTTTACCGAGATTTTGGTATCGTTTCTGATTGGCTGATACAGACGCACATTATATCCAAGATATACAGAACGGCAGAAAAACAATAAATTAATTAATAAACAAAGAAGGAAACCATCATTATATCGACGAACTAAAGATGGATGATCAAAAATACTATAATGAAAAAAATAAAATACGGACATGTTTCAATTTTTATTCTACGCAAATGGTCAAGACGTTTGTATTTATTTACAATTAAGCGTCGAAGATGATCAAGACTAGAAATAAGCTGAAACACAAACTGTGTTGTCCCAAGGGGGATAATCAAGGTACGTGTTTTACCAAGGGGAGATAATAATAGGAGCAGGATGGATTGCTGAACGTTGTCTCCACCAAGTCAGTTAATGAACTTAATAATGTAAATAAATTGTTTTTTTCTGCGTTGTTCTTTTTTTTTCCAAATAAAATTATAGGAGTTGCGAACGAGTTTTAAAATATAATTATTTTTGAACAGTTGGTGTGCCTGAATATCTGGGATTTTGGTGAGCGAACTGGTTTTTGCCATATTGGCCTATTGACCCATTCCCTAATACAGGAATACCAGACATTATAATTGGCTTACTTTACGTACTCGATCAGTCTCTCATATATTTTAATCATGATCAAAAAGTACTTCTTATCAATACACGACACACCTTACAGAAATAAATTACGTTATTTTAGTTTATTAATTAATACCTTTCAACAAAATATCGATTCACGCTTGTTATGGTTTAAACAATTAATGATTGTTATAAATACGGAACAACAACCATAATACATGTTGAGAAATTATACTCTGTAATAACATATTTCTATAGAAACATAATCAAATTAATACAAAATCCAAAATTAATCGACTTATAATACAGAATTGGATACGCATGTAATATACCGGCTTTGTAATTTTAATTAATTCCAAAACCATAATACGATTAGTATGTACAATATCGATAATATATAAATTTAATAGTAATTAATTCTATGAGTCGACCCCGATATATAGCAACAATGTAAACAAGTCGGATTCCGTGATACTGCGAGTCGACACCGACAGCAACAAACTAAATAAGTAGGATTCGGTTCTATGTATTGATTTATTAACTGAAGGTTTTTGGGGAGTTTTTTACAACAAAAAACGCACAAAAATCTATCCAATAAAATTGGCAAATAAAAAAACTTTTTTAGGTCTTGTTAGCTTAAAACAGATTACCTCGGGTGATATATATGCTTATTACCTCGGTTGATGTATAGATATAATATAAGCACGTTCCTTCTTCAGAGTAATTGAGTATCGGATGACACGATAAGGTATTCCATGACATAATAGCACGCATGACAGTCACAAAATCCTACCTATATTTGTATTCTCGTTCTCCGAAAAGATTATTATAAATCGAACAAAATAAATAAACATTACCTCATTAAGTTGGTATTATATAAAATAGGGTAAAATAAGGCTTTATGATGCTTTCAAACGTTGTTTTTATAAATACGTTTTACAGCCTATTGAACAACAGTCAAAACTTAGCTGACCCTGTTTAAATAAAAAAAAGCTTATTATCACGGTCGACTTTATTTACTTTATTTAATCTCTGGCAGCTTGAAAATGGATACGTACGTACATATATAGGTTACAGTATGTTCATATTACTAAAAGTCGAATTTACACCACTACCAACAAAATATTATTACATATAAATATGTCAAATATTAAACCCATATTTCCAAAAAGTTGTCTGACAGTACAAAAAGTATAACTATTCTAACACTAACACAGAATCACAAATATCCGTCCCTTACAATAACACTTTGTTCCAGACGTCATTTTACAACGTGCAATAATGCGCTTGGCATTTTGATAAATTAGGTCTGGAGTCTGTGATGTAACTGTGGTGCGAGTTGAAGCTTGGACTCCGATAGTCTAGCATATAGCGTTCCTATCTCAACACTTATTATTTATGCAACCAAAAACAAAACGACATCGTTTGTTTATTGCGTCGTTTCCATAAAAACAACAGGAATACTACATTGTAACGTCTGATATCGATACCTACCATTTAAATCGAATTATATTTGTATAAAAGATAAGTTACATCACGTCGATAATACCTATTCCATTGGAGATCATGTACCTTGGTAAAATATTTCTAACTCTAGGCACTACTACCCGCATCATTACGGTACATGATTATCCAATGGAATTGCATATATGCATTTACAATTTAGAAACTTGCATAGAAAAAAACAATTAATAAGGTAACACAAGCCAACTAGAATTATGACGCACTTATAGTTCGTAAAACTATTGATGTATAGAAATAAACACAATGACATTTTACTTTAAGGCATATGGTTCTTTCTTGTTTCCAAAACTGTCGTTGAATCAAAAGAATTCCTTTTATTTATTATACTGGTTGAAAAAAAATGCAGAAAAAGTTGACTTTGCTATTTGCTGATAATTATGGTTCGCAAGAAAATCAAATCACCAAAAAATGCAAATATGAGAATTGATAAACACTTTGTCCCCATCACTAATTAGTGTTTACGTTACAATGTATAATATATAAACACTATATGTCCCTATCACGTATCATTGTTTACAGTACAATGTACAACAGATGAACCCCATGTCCCAATGATAAATAAAGGTGTAATGTACAATAGATACACACCATATCCATATCACTAATCAGTGTGTAATGTACAATGTACAATAGATAAACAATATGGCTCTATTAATAATCTATTTTTTGTACAATAGATAAACACCATGTCCCTATCACTAATCAGTGTGTAATGTACAATGTACATGTACAATGTACAACAGATAAACAATATGTCCCTATTAATAATCTTTGTTCAATGTACAATGTACAATAGATAAACAATATGTCCCTATCACTAATCAGGGTGTATAGTACACTATACAATAGCTAAACAATGTGTCCGTATCAATAATCTGTATTTAATGTACAATAGATAAACACCACGTCCCTATCAACAATAACTGTGTATAGTACATGTACAATAGATAAACAATATGTCCCTAGTACCATTAATAATTGTGTACAGTACAATGTACATTTATAAACATAATGTATCAAAATAGAACGTTACAGATAAAAAGGTTGAAAGTATCAAATACAAGTAATAGAACTCTCATTCGCGCTAGAAGGAATACTATATACATAAATTGCACAGTTTCTGACCACAAGCGGTCATTATGAGGTAAACGTTGTGGTTAAATAAAGCACTGGATCAGAGAGCATAAATATTAATAACGACGACATTTCGTACAGTTGATATTCATAACGAGATGGCAATATGGTAATGTTACATTGCATGAGACAGTGTGGTCTGCACAGATGGCTAGTGGTTATAGAAGTTCCATAATTGGGATGTTATATAAATAATTGATCTCATGGTTAAAGGGACACATGGCAGTCTTGATGTTTTTTAAAACTCGCGGCGTACCGTTAGTTTTTCTACATGACTTGCATTTGTTCATTAATATTAATTATAAGAATAGTATACCACAAATCGTTGTTACGTATTACTAACTATTGCGTATATACATTTGATTAAAAATATATGGTAGAATAACGAAGAGAATTTGAAAACTCAAGATTTTACTTAATTATATGCAAGAATGTTTAAAGTAAAGATGATATTGAATTAATAAATTGAGACGCTAATTTTAAAGATTGATACAAACTTCAAGGTGGCCATGTGCCCCTTTAAACATACAGGTTATTGTACCATTGAACGTGTGCGTCGTCATATTTTAGCTTTCTCGAAATCACATTTGTTTCCAAGAAAACAATTTATACACGTATACCATAGTATAACAATAAAAGTGTTGCAATAACTGACAATATCAAACATTTACAAATATTACTATATATGCGAACTTTACAAAATGTCAGTGTGCAACAATCCACACTTTTCTATAAATAGACATGGTTTAAACAGCGGGAGGTATTTACAACAGCAGACAACACAACTCATGCAAAAAAGAAATAACAGAAAGCTAAAGAGCTAAACAAATATATAAAAAAATAAAAAGGATTAGAAACTAATAGAGAAGTTAATTTGCCCAGAATTCCATACGTTTGTCTTGCCGGAAATGTCATTTATGAGTGGAGTTTATTTCTATTATTCGTTTTGCCATATTTTAATATATGGTATCACTGCATTAAAGTAAATCATTGGGGTTTTTACTGCAAGCTAAAACTTGTTGAAATCACAGGGTATGTAGTTATAGGTTTAACGAAGCTAGGGCTTTCTATGCTTTTATTTTTTATATTCATATATACATGATCACCTTTGTGTTATACTTATAATGCCTATTAATGATGCCTTGTTTTGTAAGTTTATATAACCTGGCGTGGATACTTTTATTTACACTGCCCCGTTTTTTTTGGGATGACAATAGGGTAAGAGTGAGGTTTGGTGACCCTAGAACCTGGTTTAAACGCCCAGCGTCCTTTTTACCATTGACCGTTCCAGTGCGGTAGCCCTACTGTCAATCGTTTTATTTATGTGTGTGGTGTCATATCTTGTCTTTATTTATCTTTGTAACTATTGTTTGTTTGTATGCGTGTTATTGGTTGACTGCGGTCCATGGATGATGCTACATTTCCTGTTTTACTTTTATATCTACTTGTTTAGTCTTGTAACATCTACCAGGGCATTTGTTGGGTGGAGTTGTAAGAGTGACAGTGCCAGTTTGACAGAATCCTGTTTCAGAATGATCATACGTAAGTATTGGTGGTTGAATTATGTACACACCTCAAACGTCATTATATTAAATTATATTGTTTCGTTTCTGTTTTAACTGCATGGGAACGTGCCGTGCGACAAGAGATAATGTCGTGTAATGGGTATTCAAAGTGCACTAGTTGGCATGGAAAGGTGTTGTAGTGTAATATAGTTCAGCCTACACTTATGTGGCTGTAATGGATGTATCAGCATAATGGATGTATCAGCATAATGGATGGATCAGCGTACACTTATGTGACTAGTGCCGTCGTGTAATGGACTGTTCAGCGTACATTTATGTGGCTGGTACCGTCGTGTAATAGATGGTTCCGCGTACACTAATGTGGCTGGTGCCGTCGTGTAATGGACTGTTCAACGTACACTAATGTGGCTGGTGGCGTCGTGTAATGGGCGGTTCAGCGTACTCTAATGTGGCGGATACCGTCTTGTAATATTAGGTTCAGCGTACACTTATGTGGCTACTACCGTCCTATAATCGGTGATTGAGCGTACACTTTGTGACTGGTGCCGTCTTGTAATAGATTGTTCTGCGTACACTTATGTGACGGCTACCGTCGTATATTGGAAGGTTCAAGTGCACACTAGTGTAGCTTTAATGTTTGTTACACGAGATCTGGTGTCTACATTATTAGTTATAATTGAATTGAATTGAATGTTGGTAATCGGCTCGTCAACACAGTATAGGTTATTTAGAGTCGCCCCAGAGAGAGGGGAAAGATACATAGGAATCCGGGAACCGTGCCCTACTCTTATTATCGAATAGATTCCTATGGTTCTTTAACGTGCTCGGAGGATAGACCGATACACGGGACCGCCCGGTTTACATCCCCATCCGACGGACGAGGCTAAGGGAAACGCCAGACCTCTTTATTAGGTATAAAGTCTGATACTCTGTTGCTATAAACTGTATATATAGATCTGTATGGTATTTAAATCTACCCAAATTACGCATAATGTCAATAAATAGTTGATATAAAGCACACAATACTATATAAATGTAATATTTACAAAACATTTGATATTTTTCATGTGTTACTTTAAAACTAAATAAAGCTATTTCTGGTTTACCAGTAAAGACTCCACCCATCCATCCAACCATCCACCCACCAACCCACCATCACCAACAATAACAACACCATCGCCATTTTGGCATTAACCTTTGTATTTTCTTATTTGAAACTCTATGTATATATACACGTAATGTGCAAATATTGTTTTCTAGTTTATATCAGCTTTTTTGTGTGGCTATATTAGATAATAAAAACAATATCAGGCGTTCATTGAACTGGCTTATCAATCGTTAATGACGTGGATGATTAGAGTGTATGCCAGGCATTTACTGCACTTAGATCTCTTCCATTGTCCCATAGTCCAATGATGAAAAAAAAAAACTGCTGCTTTTAAAATAAAACGTTGCCAAGCGACAATGTAATTACATATGTTTCTTCTTACATTTATATGCGTGATTGGTCAAAACGCAAATAGACATTTTCAAAAAGGGTAAAATTTGTCATACGCATGCTGGTGTTCTTGACGTCAAACATTTTACTATTTTCATTTTCAGACATCACGTTCAATTTATCTTGCCATATAGTAATTGAAAATACGTATATATGTCTGGCTGACGTTGACACAGTTAATTGGGTGTTGCATATTTTGTGAAATAGGCGAACAAGTATTTGACATTAAAACAAAAAAATGACAAACTCAGCCCCATACTGACAAGTCCATACGTGGACATCATGTATTTAAACTGTAATAGTTATACAGGGAAGTTCACAATCCACTCACGCCCTATTTAATGAAAACCGTCGTTATCATAAAATATAAATTAAAAATTTCACATTTCATGAAATTCATCAACTAGCAAAACGTAAGCGTTTGATGTTGCCGATGGCTGGTATTTTACTACGTGAGGGCACTTAGCTTTTTATGCAAATTCAAGAAAACTGAATATGACCAATTTTATTTCATTTTACATAGACATTGAAAACTTGAAAATGAACTTTTCAGTTTTTCTGTTTACAGTTTGTGTATTAAATAAGTAATAAATGTCAGTCATTGATAACGTGTCACGCCTAAGTAAACGGAAAGCTTTTGAAATGTTTGGTACCCGATAGCAGTAACTTTAACTATCTCAAATCAAATCCATAAAATTCAAAACAGTTTTAAATATATGTATACTGCGTGTACTATAACAGCGACCTTATTAAATTCCAAGGGAACGTTGTATTCGGATTTAAGACTTTTTAAAAGATAGATTATACTATAGTTAGTGTAACCCATCGATCTTAATAACGCTCATAATCATATGAAAGCGCAGAATTTAAGATATAAATAAATAAAAGTACAAAATAAGTATACTCCTCAAAATAGTGTAACGACCACAAAACAGAACAGTAATATTTACTTAATCTTTAATATTAGGGATTCAGAATTACATTAAACGTGAATACATGTGTGTAACGGAACAATTGTAAAAGAATTCAACTAAACTTAAAATTTGCAAAAAGACTACAGTTCAATAACAGGACTTTAAAAAAAAATAACCCAAATCTAAACATGCTCCTTAAATTATTTTGAGGAGTATAGCATGACCCGCTTCACCATAGCTCCGATAAGTGAGTACCAGGGGAGATAAGTCCCACTTATAAAATTCGTTTTCCATTTTTAAATGTATTCAAGACTGTATTTTCTCCTCCCGTTTATGATGTTATAACGTTTTAAGATTGGAGGTTCGTGCATTTTACAGAATTTCATTGTTGTATCGTAATTCAAAGCCGTTCATAAAGTTCCCCACCTACCCGCGGCATGTTTTGTTTCTGAGTCTACATATACGATCTTGACTTTATAACTTCCGTATACTAACAATCGTACACATGTACTCTGTATCGAAATAGTTGACATCGTACGACATATGTTTAGTTGTTCCGTGTTGTTTTTTGACAAATAAAATATAGTTTGACCCTAATTCCTAATGTGCTATTAAAGGCATACATCAACTTTGTTAAGACACGTAGACGTGTTTCATTCATACAAAACGAGAAAAAATAAATTTGTATGTAAACTCAGTTGCAAAAAAAGTGGACACTGAGTTTTGTTTAGATTTAATTGTATCAATTGTTTTCAGAATTAAATTGACAAATTCAAGAATGAATATGCCATGTTTGGTACCAAAGTTTTTTATCATTCCATTGCCAATATCATGTTATTTGTTTTTCAATAGGTCGAATCATTAAGGGACTGTTGCTTGATAAAGAGGATAGGGTGTGAAGTAAAATGTTCAAAGTGTTCAATTTCTTTTGCAACTGAGTATATATACATTCTACAAAACTTTATACATTAGTTTCCGTTTGTAAAACTCCTCTATGTCTATTGACAACAGTGTAACAGATGTCGCCACCAGCCGGTATGAGACGGTGCAGTCCGCGTGGGTTTCCAGATTTGTTCTCGCTTCAAACAAAATCTATACAATAAGTCATAAACGCAATTTGATTACGATTACATTTTGCTGTTAGTCATTCCCTGTTTAAAACCCTATTGTTTGGGGCGCTTGTTTCTGCCAAAGATTTTTTGGACTTTTCAGTTTGTCATCTAGTACCTAAATAAGTTTTATATCGGTGAAACAGACATTTTTAGTGGTAAATACAAATACCTTACTTTTTAAAATAGGTTGAGATATAAAAAAAAAAATATGCGCGAAAGTTGTTTATGATTGGACGTTTTCAATGCAAAATTCTGCTGCATGAACAATTTGAAAATTTATTTTTTTTCAGAGTTTTTATCCAAAAATGGTTTTAAATTGTTGAATATTCGTAAATTAAGCCCTGAAAGTTGTATAGCAAAATATGAAGGCTTACTAAAGTTATTTGAAATTTCTTAATTTTCTGCTGTCCCACCCGAAAAAGGAATTTACATGGGAAAAGCCTCATCAAACAATCATTTGGGCTGTAAAATATTTATTTCTCAACCGATTTTCAAAACCATAGTATTTTTATTTACCACTGAAACTACCAGTTCTAATGATTTATAATTGCTGTTCGCATTATTTAAATTGATCAAGCTACTGCAGATAAAACTTTGGCTGAAACAAGCGCCCCAAAGCAATATGTATATTCCCTCGTGTAGATTTCAAGGGATGGTGGTGAATAAGTCAGCCAGTGCGCTAAGTGTGCAACCTTTATTCCTCGTAGATTAAACATACACATTGTGCTTATATTTTTGTAAATTCATAATACTACATGTACACAAGTACCATGGCTTGTCTTATCTAATTAAAGCAAACGTTGAAGACTAACTTGATTCATTTAAACGGATAAAACTAATAACAGACATGGTCGTTATAGCGAGTGAGAGTTAGATATGGTCGTTATAGCGAGTGAGAGTTAGATATGGTCGTTATAGAGAGTGGGAGTTAGATATGGTCGGTATAGCGAGTGAGAGTTAGATATGGTCGTTATAGAGAGTGGGAGTTAGATATGGTCAGTATAGCAAGTGAGAGTTGGATAAGTATACTCGTTACAGAGAGTGAGAGTTGGATATGGTAGTTATAGAGAATGAGAGTTAGATATGGTCTTTATAGAGAGTGAGAGTTAGATATGGTCCGTATAGAGAGTGAGCGTTATATATGGTCGTTAAAGAGCGTGAGAGTTAGATATGGTACGTATAGAGAGTGAGAGTTAGATATGGTCCGTATAGGGAGTGAGCGTTAGATATGGTCGTTACAGAGCGTGAGAGTTAGATATGGTCCGTATAGAGAGTGAGAGTTAGATATGGTCGTTCTAGAGAGTTAGATATGGTCGTTATAGACAATTAGATTAGAATGATTAATGATCGTAATATAGAGTTAGATATGACGATATGTGACAAATAAAAGGCACAACAGTATGCAAAATATGGTTCGACTATTTAAATACGAAAGTCAGTTGTTCTACTTGATAATGGCGGGTAATGACTTGTTTTATATAGCTTTGTTTTACGCCATCCAATCATGATCATAGCATACTAAGGGCTAAGATAAGTAAGTTTACTCGTAAAGGTGCAAAGCAACGCTGAGACCTTGTACCTGTAGAGACAGAGTTATGGTTCAGTGTTTTCAGTACTTTGATTCCACAAAGGCGATATATCCCAAACAGCCAGCTGTTAAATTCCGGCATACATCATATTGAACGCTTTTGACTCTAGAAATCTTTCTTACAATCGAAATGAAATCTCAAGTTGAACTGATTTATAGACCGCCGCTTGGAGATTTGTTCAAGTTATATTTAATAAACAATGAGTCATGAGAAAAAAGGGAAAGTTTTCCAATTTAGACTTCTGACCAGTCGCCGTAAATCATTTGGAGCGTTTGTTTTTATTTCATCTGTTCCAATACGGAGTCTGAGATTGGAAAACCTCGGCAATCATCGGCATGTGTCGTTTGTTTTACAGATTATTCAAATATGGATGACCGTTCTAATGTTTAAGTTCTTTCAGATTAATTCTTAGCAAATAGTAATTAAAACATGTGCTTTACAAGCATGGCCATTCCGAACCGTAACTCTTTGCTGATATACCGACATGGCCATTCAGAATTGCAACTCTTTGCTGATATACCCACATGACCATTCAAAATTGCAAACTCTTTGCTGATATGCAGACACAATCTCTCCCAGAGGCCGTCATTGTATGTGTATGCAAGGAACGAAAACTGGATAGAGATTGATGCAGACATTGTCATTCAGAATCACGACTCTTTGCTGATATACCGACAAGGCCATTCAGAACTGCAACTCTTTGCTGATATACCGACATGGACATTCAGAATTGCAACTCTTTGCTGATATACATGCATGGCCATTCATAATTGCAACTGTTTGCTGATATACCGACATAGTCATTCAGAATTGCAACTCTTTGCTGATATACATGCATGGCCATTCAGAATTGCAACTCTTTGCAGAGATATCGACATGACCATTCATAATTGCAACTGTTTGCTGATATACCGACATGGTCATTCAGAATTGCAACACTTTGCTGATATACCGACATGGACATTTCGAATTGCAACTCTTAGCTGATATACCGATATGGACCTTCAGAACTGCAACTCTTTGCTGATATACCGACACGTACATTTAGAATTGCAACTCTTTGCTGATATACCGGTGGATATACAGGCATGGCCATTCAGACTTGCAACTCTTTGCTGATATGCAGGCATGGCCATTCAGAATTGCATTTCTTTGCTGCTATACAGACATGGCTATTGTGTTATATTGCGCTTAGTATTGATCATCTTCGTCGCTTGATTGTAAATACAAACGCCTTGACCATTTGTGCAGAAACAATTTTGAAACCGGAAGCATGTGACCGTATTTTTATTTATTTTTTAAGTAATTCTGACCATTCGCACTGAGTTAATCGATATAATGATGAAGTTTCCCTCTTTGTTTGTTTATAAATGTATTGTCTTTCTGCCTTTCTGTATATCTTGGATAGCAGGTGTTTCTGTCTCAGCCACTCAGAAACGATACCAGAATCTCGGCAAAAGCCAGAACTGTTCTGTTGTAGATTTGCAGATTGGCCTAGCTACATTGGTGTTTTAATAAAAGTTTTATGTGATATATATCTTGAAAAAGGCATAACAAAATATGTAATCCTCGAGTATAAGTGTACGAGTCAGACATGAAATGATATATTTCCGGTTTGCATTTTTTTTTTAATAAGATAGAACATTTCTGGCCTAATGCTTGTGGACTTCATATCTGATACACTTTCGACTCGTTGTTTATGTTTTATTTGCCCCCAGGAGGTTCACCTTTGATCATTTTATACGTACAATAAAATATGATGTTTAATAACAAGAGCTGTACCGTGGTTATTAAAATTCATAAAAAGTGTATAGCTATACGCGTGTTTTGTAAAGTGTGAGGTTTTATAACTGGCCATTAAAATTTATAAAATGTAAGCTTGTTAATATATCAAAATGTTTTTGTTTTTAATTTGTGTTTTATGAAGCATGTAAATAACAGCGTGATCCGCGTACTAAATCTAGATGATACTAAAAGCGCCCATCGCGAAACGGAAAAAAAAAAGAATAAAAAAACAGTATGAACTATATTTCTCCTACCAGTGGCTGTTATAACAGCAGCAACTACAGGAATAGTGCATAAAATACACGTCTACGAACGGCGAGTACGCCGTCCTCCGTCTAGGGTGCATCTATAAGCATCCATGTAAAAAAAAGCACCAAGATGTCAAATAAAAGAATACCTAATACACATGAGCACATGAAAGATCTACTTCCCGATCCGGCGTGTCCGTGGTCGAGGGGTTAACGACGTTGCGTTGTAAACCTTCTCGCCTCTCACCGCTGCGGGTTTGAATCCCCCTGGGAGCTCAACTTGTAAGTGAGAACGTGTCGAATAGGCTGTCGATTATTACGGATGGCGAGAGGCATACAGTAATGGTTCTACCCAGAAAGAAGTGGATGGTCTGCCTCCACCACCAAAAATAAAACTCGACCGTTATGCATAGCCTAAAATGTACTGGAAAATGACGTTGAACAACAACAACAAAAAACATTGTTCAGGGGGAATTACTCCTAACGCCATTACCCTCACCCCCCCCCCGCCCCCCCCCCCCCCCCCCCACACACCCTTTTTTATATTTCTAGTGGGTGAAAGACTAGCCTATTGTTGTCCTTAAGCGCATGGACGATCATTTGGAATTTGTCATATATCCTAGACAATTTGTTTGTTTGTTTGGTGTTCAACGTCATTTTTCTGCACATTTTAGGCTATGTATGAATGTTGATCTTTTGTGGAGGAGGCAGATTACCCACTTATTCATGGGTAGAACCAAATCTGTATACCTCCCGCCATCCGTATTAACCGACACTTTCTCACTTACAAGTTGAGCTCCCAGTGGGATTCGAACCCGCAGTGGTGATAGGCGAGAAGGTTTACAACGCAACGTCGTTAACCCCTCGACCATGGAGGTAAATATTTGGAATATACGATATATGAGTAAATCCACGAAGCTTCATAAGTCATACCAGAATAATTGTAATAGATAACGTTAGCGTATAACAATAGTCTGACTAGTAAAACTATGGTATATCACACTCGTGTATAGCACTCGACATATACTATAATCACCCTAGTCATTCAAGTCATTCATTAGTACAGCTATAGAGTATACGCGTATAGAGTATGGAGTAAACCTATAATACTATATTAATCGGTCTAGGTAGATATAGGAGGATGCATGTCATATGAAGGGACTTATTCACGAAATAAAACAAAACTTGTCATAAAAACGAGCATGAACTTTCCGATACTGTCCGATAACGTGTCCGATAACTGCATCCGATAAATCGATTGGATTTCGATATTGCCTTATTGCCTTTCTTTTCTTTCTTTCTTTTCTTTTTTTTTTGGTGTTTGTGTGTGTGTGTGGGGGGGGGGGGGGGGGGGGGGGGGGGGGGTGCCCGGGCGAGGGGAGAGACTGTTTGTGTGGGTGGGTGGCAGGGGGGCTGATATATTCACATTGGGCAGTATTTTAGTTTATTCACATGGTTCGAATTTCTCCAGTTTCTCCACTAGAACTGCCTTGACCGTTTCTATCTCATTCCAGAACAACAATGGTTTTACAGAAATACTACCTTATTGTGATTACATACGATACTGGTCCCCCGCCATTCATTGAGTCCAGCCATTTAACCAGTTTCACAAAAACGAAGACCGATCACTAGGTCCTACAAATAAGTAATAGTACTTAACACTTTCTAAATGTCGGGCTTCAGAGGCGGATTCAGCATATTTAAAAAAAAAAAAAGGAAATGACGAGCAAACAACACACACATTCCCAGTCCATTTTTATATCGGCCTTACATATATGTAGACACATATATATTTGTATACGTTTTCAGATGTTGTGGGGCGTACGACCGTTCCGTGCCCACTTACCCCGCCCCTTTCACCCTACGGGATCCGCGCCTGTGTTGGACAATGTCTAAAACAAAACAAAAACATAAAAAAACACGACCGTGATATAAAACAAATATTAAATCAACCAATTAAAACGTTTGAAGTTTACATAGAGATTTTTTTTTTGTTTTGTTAATAACTTATACAAAAAAAAAGCACTTAAATTATTAATGACGCTTCATTATGCTAAATTTGTCGAGGCTTCCTCGTTAATCTTTTTTAAGCGTTTAAATTACTGAGACACCTAACACGCTCATTAAATCAAAATAAATTTTAAATTCCTGCCGTGTCATATACATTTTTATTTGATATATTTTTTTTTCTCTCGGCTGACCTGATTTGTCGCTTTCATCCTTTTAACATAAGGTCTAACGTTAGTGGAAATGTAAACACTGTTAAATGGTTGTACTATTTATAAGTAGATATATTAAAACAATGACCTGTTCACATGTACATTTCTTTCGTTAAATCGAGTCTGACCAGAACATCTATTAGGGACACTACACCGTTGCTAAAGGCCATGCGAAACATGAAACAGAAGGCCCGCGATAAAGCAAGTGTATGTTTAAGTTGAATAAATTAATACATTGTCTAACATCGGAGGTCTTATCGGCTTGGAAAGGGGAGGTTATGAGCAAATCGGCTTGGAAAGGGGAATGGTTATGAGCAAATAATGGCAAAAATGGAGATAAAGATGAGTATTGTAAATTAATATCATGTTCAATTAAAAATCATCGTAATCAGGTATTACCTGTATGGAGTGACAGTTGCCTCTTTATGTGACCCATGTTCAAATAGAACGATGGTTTTTAATATACAGGACTAAAAGTGTGTTTAACTGCATGTTCCTAACAAGTAGTTTAAGTGTATCAAAGTGAAATAGTTTTAATGCAATTTGGTAGTCCAGCATTATTATCCCGTGATGATAAGTGTACGAAGCCTGTAGTTAGTTGCGTTTCAAGACCAGATCCTCTTCACTCGGTGAATGAATAATGAATGTACAGATCTGTGAATATTCCTTAATGCAGAAGGTATTGATAAAGGTGTAAAATGTCTATGTTGCTGTACTATCTTAGAAGTAAAATGTCAACGAACAAAAAATAAAAAATAAACCGAACCCCAAAACAGACATGTAAGGCCCTGAATTAACCAAAGACAAGTGGTCACTGATACACGAGTACTACAAGTGGTCACTGATACACGAGTACTACAAGTGGTCACTGATACACAAGTACTACAAGTGGTCACTGATACACGAGTACTACAAGTGGTCACTGATACACGAGTACTACAAATGGTCACTGATACACGAGTACTACAAGTGACCACTGATACACGAGTACTACAGGTAACCACTGATACATGAGTACTACTACAGATACATGTGACTACTGATACACGAGTACTACAGATACTGGTGACCACAGATACACGAGTACTACAGATACAGGTGACCACTGATACACGTGTACTACAGATACTGGTGACCACAGATACACGAGTACTACAGTTACAGGTGACCACTGATACACGTGTACTACAGATACAGGTGACCATAGATACACGAGTACTACAGGTGACCACTGATACACGTGTACTACAGTTACAGCTGACCACAGATACACGAGTAATACAGATACAGGTGACCACTGATACATGTGTACTACAGGTACAGCTGACCACGGATACATGAGTACTACAGGTGACCACAGATACACGAATACTACAGATACACATGACCACAGATACATGAGTACTACATATACAGGTGACCACTGATACATGTGTACTATAGATACAGGTTACCACTGATACATGAGTACTACAAGTGGCCACTGACACATGAGTACTACAGATACAGCTAACCACTGATACATGTGTACTACAGATACAGCTGACCACTGATACATGAGTACTACAGATACAGGTGACCACTGATACATGTGTACTACAGGTACAGCTGGCCACTGATACATGAGTACTATAGATGCAGGTAACTACTGATACATGAGTACTACAGATACAGGTGACCACTGATACATAAGTACTACAGATACAGGTAACCACAGACGCATGAGTACTACAGATACAGGTGACCACTGATACATGTGTACTACAGATACAGCTGACCACTGATACATGAGTACTTCAGGTGATCACCGATACATGTGTACTACAGATACAGGTGACCACTGATACATGTGTACTACAGGTACAGCTGACCACTGATACATGAGTACTACAGGTGACCACAGATACACGAGCACTACAGATACAGGTGACCACTGATACATGTGTATTACAGGTACAGCTGACCACTGATACATGAGTATTATAGAAGACTACAGATACACGAGTACTACAGATACAGGTGACCACTGATACGTGTGTACTACAGGTGACCACTGATACATGAATACAGATACATGTGACCACTGATACATGAGTACTACAAGTGGCCACTGATACATATGTACTACAGATACAGGTGACCACTGATACATGAGTACTACAGGTGACCACCGATACATGAGTACAGATACACACTGATACAAAAACTGGTATCAGTGGTTACCTGTAGTACTCATGTATCAGTGGTCACCTGTACTACAGCTACAGGTGACCACTGATACATGTGTGCTACAGATACAGGTTACCACTGATACGTGAGTACTACAGATACAGGTGGCCACTGATACATGAGTACTACATGTGGCCACTGATACACGAGTATTACATGTGGCCACTGATACATGAGTACTACAGATACATGTGACCACTGATATATGAGTACTACAGGTGGCCACTGATACATGAGTACTACATATACATGTGGCCACTGATACATGAGTACTACAGGTGACCACAGATACATGTGTACCACAGGTGGCCACTGATACATGAGTACTACAGATACAGATGACCACTGATACACAAGTGCTAGATAAATCATACATGTTACCACTGATACATGAGTACTTCATGTGTCCACTGAGACATACATGTTTGACTATAAATTAAAATCCGTATTTGAATGTTTCGTCTATTAAGTATTAACCTTAAAACTGCATTTGTACTTTTATGACCACCAGTAGCAGCGTGGCATCCAAACTGCGTATTCTGCGCAATTAACATAAACATGAGAGGCGACAACACGAGTATTGGCAGAAAACGTCATAAGATTTAATGCTCCTTTATCTTATATCCGAGTAATTAATCCCGGCTATCAGCCCTATATATAACGGCGAAATCGCCTTTAATTCTCCAACAAAAATTCTAGTTTTTCATAGAAATCTACAAATCAATAAATTTTAATTAAACCAGTGCGAAAGGAAAGGTTTATGACGAAGATTAAACATTGCAATTTTAGTGCAAACAAAATTTTTGCATCAAGACTCCTTTTATTAGGGGAATAAAAGCTCTTATACCGGGAAGCTGTTCCACGAGAATCGGTTCTACAACGTCTTAAGCGACCTCACCTTGTATGAATTAATACTCGCCTTTAACCAGCAGTTGACCAATTCCAGATAATGTAAAGTCGGAATTAGCCATGGAAGCTGAATTTTATTGATTTCTGTTTACACAAATATGTTAAATGTCATAAATTAGCTGAAAGTAGATAGCTTACAGTTATGTTTTACTTCACGAACCAGTGGAACTGTTGAATATTTCGTGTATAGATTTAAAACTGTTAATCAAATCCACCCTATTTTAATTGGCTTAAATGAAATAAACAACCTTACGAGACGGTGCAGTCTGTGGGAAAGGCTTTGTAAATCTGAGAATGAGGAAAACAATAGATTTGAATCTCGTGATGACAACGTGCGTAGAAAATCTCAACATGTAAACTAAACGAACTCCTAACGCCCCCATATGATATTTTAAATATTTTTTTTTTCAATTTCTTGGTTATTAGGTTATTAGAATTGTATCCCAATATAAATCTAATTACCTTTTTATTGCATACGCATTTTTAAATTAGAGAGAATAAAATAGTTTGAAACATTTAATTTTCACCAAAAAACATTCATACTGTCATTACATAATGGGAATTTTCACAACAATGAAATCGACATTGTTTACATCACGTGACATACTTTCTTTTTTACATGAACAGAAAAGTGCACCGAAATGTTATAATGCAGGGGCGTTAGACGTTCCTTAGTATACTATAGACTGTACACCAATCCGTGTTTTATATGGGACATGTCTTCACCCTTGGTTCATCATAGCAAATGTATTTGTACACCAATCCGTGTTTTATATGGGACATGTCTTCACCCTCGGTTCATCAGAGTAAATGTCTTTGTACACCAATCCGTGTTTTATATGGGACATGTCTTCACCCTCGGTTCATCAGAGTAAATGTCTTAGTACACCAATCCGTGTTTTATATGGGACATGTCTTCACCCTCGGTTCATCAGAGTAAATGTCTTAGTACACCAATCCGTGTTTTATATGGGACATGTCTTCACCCTCGGTTCATCAGAGTAAATGTCTTTGTACACCAATCCGTGTTTTATATGGGACATGTCTTCACCCTCGGTTCATCAGAGTAAATGTCTTTGTACACCAATCCGTGTTTTATATGGGACATGTCTTCACCCTCGGTTCATCAGAGTAAATGTCATTGTACACCAATCCGTGTTTTATATGGGACATGTCTTCACCCTCGGTTCATCAGAGTAAATGTCTTTGTACACCAATCCGTGTTTTATATGGGACATGTCTTCACCCTCGGTTCATCAGAGTAAATGTCTTTGTACACCAATCCGTGTTTTATATGGGACGTGTCTTCACCCTCGGTTCATCAGAGCAAATGTCTTTGTACACCAATCCGTGTTTTATATGGGGCATGTCTTCACCCTCGGCTCATCAGAGTAAATGTCTTTGTACACAAATCTGTGTTTTATATGGGACATGTCTTCACCCTCGGTTCATCAGAGTAAATGTCTGTGTACACCAATCCGTGTTTATATGGGACATGTCTTCACCCTTGGTTCATCAGAGTAAATGTCTTTGTACACCAATCCGTGTTTATATGGGACATGTCTTCACCCTTGGTTCATCAGAGTAAATGTCTTTGTACACCAATCCGTGTTTTATATGGGCCATGTCTTCACCCTCGGTTCATCATTGACGTTTAACGTCATTTTCCAGCTATTTTTACACTATGTATGACGGTCGATTGTTTGTGATCGCGTGTGTGTGTGTACGTGCGTGTGTGTACGTGCGTGTGGCGGATCATCCACTTATTCCTGGGTAGAACCAGTACTGTCTATAAATATGCGCAAATTAGTTTTCAATTCTTATATCTTACCCCATCTTGATTACTGTGTGATATGGGGAAATTGTAATACTTCTCTCTAAGATAAACTTGTAAGGTTCCAAAAAAGATCTGCAAGACTTATCCTAGATAAAGATTTCGAAACTCTTTCCGTTGAACTTTTTACCGAACTCAGTTGGATTCATTTCCCGAAAGAGTTATATTTCAAAAAGCAATCCAGTTAATGACCAGACCTCT
Source organism: Cyrtodaria siliqua (assembly GCA_037043455.1). Classification (NCBI taxonomy): domain Eukaryota; kingdom Metazoa; phylum Mollusca; class Bivalvia; order Adapedonta; family Hiatellidae; genus Cyrtodaria; species Cyrtodaria siliqua. The sequence continues at coordinate 204,903 of JAWPHD010003077.1, forward strand.
GCTTATCTTAAAGACGCATTTACTCTAACTTCAAATGTCCATATGCGGGAATTTAAGATCATCATCAAATCTACAGCTATATTCCCCCAGACCCAATAGTGAGTTATTCAGAAAGTCATTTGCTTATTCAGGCTCTAAAATGTGGAACTCTCTTCCCCACCATATACAAAATGCCCAATCTGTAAATCAATTCAAAACACTGTATTTATAGTGGATTCACCATCCGATATATTAGTAAATGACTAAGTCTTGCAGTTCTATTTAAACATATTTCCATTTACTGAATATACCACTTAAAAATGCATTTTTACTATATTGTATATATTGTATTGTTGAGGGCCTCATGGTAGATTGACTAGTTTCAAATGAGTTCTCTCGTTAAATATAGTCTTTATTATTATTATTATTATTATTATTATTATTATTATACCTCCCGTCATCCGTAAGAATCGACACTTTCTCACTTACAAGTTGGGCTCCCGTTGGGATTCGAACCCGCAGGGGTGAGAGGCGAGAAGGTTTACAGCGCAACGTCGTTAACCCCTCAACCACGGAAGCACCTCCATCAGAGTAAATGATGTGAAGGATAAATAAACATACAACTGAATATATACCTAAACACAGGTATTGTCTTCATGCATTCATACATAAAAAGCTTGGCCTAAGAACAGCTAAGTCAGAGGTCACTTCTGGGCACATTAAGTGGACATAATCCATAACTCTTTCAGTTTTATCTTTTTTATGTTAGGCGAAATATAAAAATTTGAAACATTAACTGATACGTTATCGTTAAAGCAGTTGATTTTTACTATGAATATATACATAAAGTTTTTCACGCAGCAGCTACCGATAGTGAAATTAAAATCAAAAGCAAATGAATATTCGATTTTCTCTCGGGGGAATTTTTCATATTCAAGCGTAAAACCAATGCCTTTGGTGTATAAAGTTTTAATTTTCATTATACGGCAAAACGTAAAACGATTTAAATTAACATTTTACAGTTTTAATGGATGTCAGTGTAAAAAGAACGCTTTTCGTTTTTATCTTTTGATATGCTTTGAAAAACAGAAGCACACTAATGAAAGTCGTCAAATACAAATAATGTCGTCTGCCACACACGATTTTAATGGCATAAGGTTATAATAGCGTAAATGAGTCTCCATTGCCCTTCCATAGTACAGTTAGAATGTTGACAACCTGTTAAAAACTCAAACCTCGTTAGAATTCTGGGAAACTTACTTTATCATGCAAATAAACATGTCTGCTATTAAACATCAACACGGAAATAGGGGGTTTACTAAGAAACATTTCTTCAGTTGTATACTAACACCGGGTCAAAGGTCAACACTATTTTTTACCCCTTGCAATTTCATACCGTCTACTTTCACTTCTAAAATTTATATCAAAAACTGTCAAAAACATGATGAGCTGCATTTTCAAATATCAACAACATGTCCAGAATACAGTTACAGCCAAAAAATAACAGGAAACTGCACTAAAAAAAGATTAGCACTCTTTAATACAGAACTACTTTCGATACACCAGGCGAGCACATCCGGCTGATTTAGTGGAATATAACCATAAGCGGTACTTCTATTAGAGGCTATTTCACCTAAAAGACTTGCATTATATAAATCACACACTGGGTAGGAGGGTGAGGGGCTGACACTTAAAGATACCTAGCTTTGGGAAGCATAGCTCGTAGAGCCATGACGGGGCCTATAGAAAACAGAGGTCGGTTATGCGGCACGACTGCATACGCACTTCCCGGTGAGCTTTTTGAAGACATCACGCAGTGCATGCATAAACAAACATGGAGGTGTGATATTTAACGTCTAGTTAATAGAAATGCGGTGATCTTTTATGCAGCCATTACGTGATGACTTCAGAAATATAGTCGGAAAGTGTTGATGGAGTCGTGCCGCATACCTATTTTTTCCATAGGCCGCGACATATCGCTATTACAACCATAAGAGCTATGATTCTCAAAGCTAAAAGATTGTACCATATGTCTAATGGTTTTCTTTTGTTCTTGCTTATGATATAATTATCTTATACCACAATAGCCTAAATACACACTATGCATCGTGTAATACCCGAGGATATACACAGCATATGTTAGTTATTGTGGTATAAATACAATAGAGCATGAGTCTTGCACGTGTACGGACGATAATGCACTCGCTAACTAACGCTCGTGCATTATCTCCCCGTACACGTGCAAAACTCATGCTATATCCTATACATAAACCTGAAGGTCTGAGCCTAAACCGTGCTATAAATGCCGATATATTTCAGCCATGCTATAAATGACAGGTTCGGCAGTTATACCATGGTCTACTCAATTTTACGCGTGCGCAGTTGTAATTTACACATGACCTGTCAATCAAACGACAAAACAATTACCAAAACAGCACTCCTTGACACTGCATTTGCCCAATAATATACAAAGGCGATTGGCTACAATAATCAAAACATGGGCCATGCCCATGCCGCGTGATAATGCTATTTCTTGATTGGATCGAGCTGTTATTTTTTACTGAAAACTGCAACGCCCAAAAACTTCTTGCATATGCGTAGTTGGATAAATGGCTCTGGTACAAAACATTTATAGCATTTTTTTCCCCGAGTATATGCGATTTATACTGCACTCGAGATAGCTTTTTGTCGTGTATATGCGATTTATACTTCTTCTCGAGGGCCGCATTTTATTACGTAGTAGTAGTAGCAGTAGTAAAGGTGTCGTAACCAACGGGCCGTAACCGATGGGGCTTGCATGATCGCACACGTGAAATTGAAAAAAGAGTGTTTTAGACATGCCGTAGATTTAACGTCGGGGTTATATTAGACCCAAACGTGTTAATAGGTGAGATGCAGTGTCCAAAACGCATGTGGGTCACTTAAACCCCTGACCCTTCATAGGTATGGTCCCTTCTTAATAGAGAGTGTACATCTATAAAAAAAAATGTTTTCCAATATATTCACTTACAATATGCGTGGTTTTAATTAAAAAGAACCATTACAGCTTGTGGAGATAAAAGTTGGAACGGAGTTGCATTCTTCGGTAAAAAAACATTTGTAAAATGTATAATAAAGTCAATTCCACTTTGTCTTCTTATCTCTACATATCCCAGAACATAAAGCAGAGAGCAAAACGTGAGATTAATTACTTTTACTTGAATACTAATAATTTCCCATCCCAGAAGTTGGGAGTTCTGTGCATTTGGGGTGTGTATATTTTGTCTATTATAATCCACGGATGCTTTGATACGATCTTCACTTTTCCAAAATTCGGTAGAGAGAAAGAATCAACTTTCGTGTTAATACGGTGAGGTATGTATCCACCAACTGTTTTCCCACTTGAAAAATAACCAGAAAAGGTGGGGTCACAAGACATGTAAGAAAGTTCTCGTTTGTTTAATAAACACGTCAAGGGTACAGCTTTTTCATTGAAAGTTGCTCACAACGTGCATGCATAGATTCGAAATTTGGAAAATAGTCATCAGTGATCCAGTAAACCCTATTAATACAATAACAAAAATCGAATAAAAATGGGCTATTTCCCCCTAATTATAATGCCCATTTACCAAAAAGTATAGGCTCTACAACTTGAAGGTTTATATGCAATTGGTGGTGGTAATCCTTGATATTGTAGAAGTTCAAATGAGTACTAGTATCATAAATGTAATTAGATGAAATTAGCAAATGTTAGGTCGTTTTGGGAGCATTTTGACGTCTCTGAACTAGCCGAGGTGTTCATGATTATAGAAAACGATCATTACGAACAATGCCAAACATTAAACGCGTCTCATTTTATGTATAATGGCGATACATAATATATTGTCGAAGAGGGTGGAGATTGCGATGTGTATATTGACGAAGGGGCGGAGTTTGCGATGTGTATATTGACGAAGGAGGCGGAGATTGTGACGTTTATATTGACGACGGGGGCGGAGATTGCGAGGTGTATATTTACGAAGGGATGGGGATTACAATGCATACATGCAGAAGGTGCGTGGATTGTAACGGGTATCGCCCAAGGGGCGGAGATTGACGAAGGATGTATTTCCATCAGTGTATGGATGACTGAGGCGGGACTTGTAATGCGTATATGGAGAAGGGGCGGGGATTGGGATTGGTATATCGACCAATGGGGCGGGGAGTGATGTGTTTTGTTTTTGTTACCAGGACAACGTCTACACGGAGAAGGGCAACGCGGAGGACGCATACTGAAGATGGTCAACGTGGAGGATGCATAATGGAGACGGGTAACGTGGAGGATGCAGTATGGAGACGGGCATCGTGCAGGACGCATAATGGAGACGGGAATCGTGGAAGACGCTATGGAGGATGTTGTTGAACATAAATGAGACACATTTTTATAGATTAAACCAAGATTGAACCATTAACTCTGAATATGAAATAAATATAAGCCGTAAGTGTTATCGTGTGCGTTATGACTAAATATTCCACGTCTCGTGCCAAGTAAATGGGAGAATTGTGATTGTTTACTTGAAGTTAAATCACAATTGAAGATGCCACTCTCGTAAGCTGTATCAGTGTACAGGTTTTACACACATATGTTTCCTCTATCACAACCAGTTTAGTTTGTCAAGTTGGAATTTGGCAATGCTTCAATTTTCAGAGAGAAAAAATGCTGTTTTGTTGTTTATACATATACATACATCGCTCTCATGACTTTAGATTGAAACGAAATGTTCAAGAAATGAGCCATATGCTGAACATGTTGATTATTACATACAATGTTTGAAGATGGTTAAAATAAACTTTCGCTGACGTTTTTCAGGTGTTAAGCTTTTTTAGTGTTAGTATTAACCCTAGGCTTTTTATATGATTAATTTTGCAATTTTTTTTTTGCTCACGGAATATTTCAGAAATATAGATTCAGATTTAATTCAGGTTCTATTTGAGATAGAAAGCCACGCTCTTAAATATACATGAATTGAATTTTATAGTCGCACTAACAGCTAAGGTCATAATATGGCGACTTTTCCTCAATATAGTTTGTCCGCATTATACTGGGTTGTGTCTGTATTATGCTGTTACGTTTGGTGATGTAAAGTCTGCATTATATTGTTCACTTTGGGTCAAGAAATGTCTGCATTATACTGTACAGATAGGGTGACATACTGTCCGCATTATACCATGTGCACTGGCGGTGATTTAATGTCTGCATTATACTGTACAGATAGGGTGACATACTGTCCGCATTATACCATGTGCACTGGGGGTAATTTAATGTCTGCCTTATACTGTACAGATAGGGTGACATACTGTCCGCATTATACCATGTGCACTGGGGGTAATTTAATGTCTGCCTTATACTGTACAGATAGGGTGACATACTGTCCGCATTATACCATGTGCACTGGGGGTAATTTAATGTCTGCCTTATACTGTACAGATAGGGTGACATACTGTCCGCATTATACCATGTGCACTGGGGGTAATTTAATGTCTGCATTATACTGTACAGATAGGGTGACATACTGTCCGCATTATACCATGTGCACTGGGGGTAATTTAATGTCTGCATTATACTGTACAGATAGGGTGACATACTGTCCGCATTATACCATGTGCACTGGCGGTGATTTAATGTCTGCCTTATACTGTACAGATAGGGTGACATACTGTCCGCATTATACCATGTGCACTGGCGGTGATTTAATGTCTGCATTATACTGTACAGATAGGGTGACATACTGTCCGCATTATACCATGTGCACTGGGGGTGATTTAATGTCTGCATTATACTGTACAGATAGGGTGACATACTGTCCGCATTATACCATGTGCACTGGCGGTGATTTAATGTCTGCCTTATACTGTACAGATAGGGTGACATACTGTCCGCATTATACCATGTGCACTGGCGGTGATTTAATGTCTGCATTATACTGTACAGATAGGGTGACATACTGTCCGCATTATACCATGTGCACTGGCGGTGATTTAATGTCTGCCTTATACTGTACAGATAGGGTGACATACTGTCCGCATTATACCATGTGCACTGGCGGTGATTTAATGTCTGCCTTATACTGTACAGATAGGGTGACATACTGTCCGCATTATACCATGTGCACTGGGGGTAATTTAATGTCTGCATTATACTGTACAGATAGGGTGACATACTGTCCGCATTATACCATGTGCACTGGGGGTAATTTAATGTCTGCATTATACTGTACAGATAGGGTGACATACTGTCCGCATTATACCATGTGCACTGGCGGTGATTTAATGTCTGCCTTATACTGTACAGATAGGGTGACATACTGTCCGCATTATACCATGTGCACTGGGGGTAATTTAATGTCTGCATTATACTGTACAGATAGGGTGACATACTGTCCGCATTATACCATGTGCACTGGGGGTAATTTAATGTCTGCATTATACTGTACAGATAGGGTGACATACTGTCCGCATTATACCATGTGCACTGGGGGTAATTTAATGTCTGCATTATACTGTACAGATAGGGTGACATACTGTCCGCATTATACCATGTGCACTGGGGGTAATTTAATGTCTGCATTATACTGTACAGATAGGGTGACATACTGTCCGCATTATACCATGTGCACTGGGGGTAATTTAATGTCTGCATTATACTGTACAGATAGGGTGACATACTGTCCGCATTATACCATGTGCACTGGGGGTAATTTAATGTCTGCATTATACTGTACAGATAGGGTGACATACTGTCCGCATTATACCATGTGCACTGGGGGTAATTTAATGTCTGCATTATACTGTACAGATAGGGTGACATACTGTCCGCATTATACCATGTGCACTGGGGGTGATTTAATGTCTGCATTATACTGTACAGATAGGGTGACATACTGTCCGCATTATACCATGTGCACTGGGGGTAATTTAATGTCTGCATTATACTGTACAGATAGGGTGACATACTGTCCGCATTATACCATGTGCACTGGGGGTAATTTAATGTCTGCATTATACTGTACAGATAGGGTGACATACTGTCCGCATTATACCATGTGCACTGGGGGTAATTTAATGTCTGCATTATACTGTACAGATAGGGTGACATACTGTCCGCATTATACCATGTGCACTGGGGGTAATTTAATGTCTGCATTATACTGTACAGATAGGGTGACATACTGTCCGCATTATACCATGTGCACTGGGGGTAATTTAATGTCTGCATTATACTGTACAGATAGGGTGACATACTGTCCGCATTATACCATGTGCACTGGGGGTGATTTAATGTCTGCATTATACTGTACAGATAGGGTGACATACTGTCCGCATTATACCATGTGCACTGGGGGTAATTTAATGTCTGCATTATACTGTACAGATAGGGTGACATACTGTCCGCATTATACCATGTGCACTGGGGGTAATTTAATGTCTGCATTATACTGTACAGATAGGGTGACATACTGTCCGCATTATACCATGTGCACTGGGGGTAATTTAATGTCTGCATTATACTGTACAGATAGGGTGACATACTGTCCGCATTATACCATGTGCACTGGGGGTAATTTAATGTCTGCATTATACTGTACAGATAGGGTGACATACTGTCCGCATTATACCATGTGCACTGGGGGTAATTTAATGTCTGCATTATACTGTACAGATAGGGTGACATACTGTCCGCATTATACCATGTGCACTGGGGGTGATTTAATGTCTGCATTATACTGTACAGATAGGGTGACATACTGTCCGCATTATACCATGTGCACTGGGGGTGATTTAATGTCTGCATTATACTGTACAGATAGGGTGACATACTGTCCGCATTATACCATGTGCACTGGGGGTGATTTAATGTCTGCATTATAATGTACAGATAGGGTGACATACTGTCCGCATTATACCATGTGCACTGGGGGTGATTTAATGTCTGCATTATACTGTACAGATAGGGTGACATACTGTCCGCATTATACCATGTGCACTGGGGGTGATTTAATGTCTGCATTATACTGTACAGATAGGGTGACATACTGTCCGCATTATACCATGTGCACTGGGGGTGATTTAATGTCTGCATTATACTGTACAGATAGGGTGACATACTGTCCGCATTATACCATGTGCACTGGGGGTAATTTAATGTCTGCATTATACTGTACAGATAGGGTGACATACTGTCCGCATTATACCATGTGCACTGGGGGTAATTTAATGTCTGCATTATACTGTACAGATAGGGTGACATACTGTCCGCATTATACCATGTGCACTGGGGGTAATTTAATGTCTGCATTATACTGTACAGATAGGGTGACATACTGTCCGCATTATACCATGTGCACTGGGGGTAATTTAATGTCTGCATTATACTGTACAGATAGGGTGACATACTGTCCGCATTATACCATGTGCACTGGGGGTGATTTAATGTCTGCATTATACTGTACAGATAGGGTGACATACTGTCCGCATTATACCATGTGCACTGGGGGTGATTTAATGTCTGCATTATACTGTACAGATAGGGTGACATACTGTCCGCATTATACCATGTGCACTGGGGGTGATTTAATGTCTGCATTATAATGTACAGATAGGGTGACATACTGTCCGCATTATACCATGTGCACTGGGGGTGATTTAATGTCTGCATTATACTGTACAGATAGGGTGACATACTGTCCGCATTATACCATGTGCACTGGGGGTGATTTAATGTCTGCATTATACTGTACAGATAGGGTGACATACTGTCCGCATTATACCATGTGCACTGGGGGTGATTTAATGTCTGCATTATACTGTACAGATAGGGTGACATACTGTCCGCATTATACCATGTGCACTGGGGGTGATTTAATGTCTGCATTATACTGTACAGATAGGGTGACATACTGTCCGCATTATACCATGTGCACTGGGGGTGATTTAATGTCTGCATTATACTGTACAGATAGGGTGACATACTGTCCGCATTATACCATGTGCACTGGGGGTGATTTAATGTCTGCATTATACTGTACATATTGGATGACACTGTCCGCAGTATACCATGTGCACTGCGGGTGATTTAATGTCTGCATTATACTGTACAGATTGGGTGACATACTGTCCGCATTATACCATGTGCACTGGGGTGATTTATTGTCTGCATTATACTGTACAAATTGGGTGACATAATGTCTGCATTATACCATGTGCACTGGGAGTGATTTAATGTCTGCATTATAATGTACAGATTGGATGACATACTGTCTGCATTATACCATGTGCACTGGGGGTGAGTTAATGTATGCTATATACTGTACAGATTGGGTGACATACTGTCCGCATTATACCATGTGCACTGGGGGTGATTTAATGTCTGCATTATACTGTACATATTGGGTGACACTGTCCGCATTATACCATGTGCACTGCGGGTGATTTGATGTCTGCATTATACTGTACAGATTGGGTGACATACTGTCCGCATTATACCATGTGCACTGGGGTGATTTAATGTCTGCATTATACCATGTGCACTGGGGGTGATTTAATGTCTGCATTATAATGTACAGATTGGATGACATACTGTCCACATTATACCATGTGCACTGGGGGTGATTTAATGTATGCTATATAATGTACAGATTGGGTGACATACTGTCCACATTATACTATGTGCACTGGGGGTGATTTAATGTCTGCATTATACTGTACATATTGGGTGACACTGTCCGCATTATACCATGTGCACTGCGGGTGATTTAATGTCTGCATTATACTATACAGGTTGGGTGACATACTGTCCGCATTTTACCATGTGCACTGGGGTGATTTAATGTCTGCATTATACTGTACAAATTGGGTGACATACTGTCTGCATTATACCATGTGCACTGGGGGTGATTTAATGTCTGCATTATAATGTACAGATTGGATGACATACTGTCCGCATTATACCATGTGCACTGGGGGTGATTTAATGTATGCTATATACTGTACAGATTGGGTGACATACTGTCCGCATTATACCATGTGCACTGGGGGTGATTTAATGCCTGCATTATACTGAACAGATTTGGTGACATACTGTCCGCATTATACCATGTGCACTGGGGGTGATTTAATGTCTGCATTATACTATACAGATTGGGTGACATACCGTCCGCATTATACCATGTGCACTGGGGGTGATTTAATGTACAGATTGGATGACATACTGTCCGCATTATACCATGTGCACTGGGGGGTGATTTAATGTCTGCGTTATACTGTGTACAGTGCTTGATGTTATGTCCACATTATATCATGTGTACGGTGAGCTGTACAGTCCGCACTATACCGTGTACACTAGGTGATGTGAAGTCCGCACTATACTGTGTACAATGGGCGATGTTATGTCCGCATGATACAGTAACATTGGTTGGTGTACTGTCCGCATTATACCATGAGCACTGAGTCATATAATGTCCGCATTTTAATGTTTACATTGGGAGATGTTATGTCCGTACTATACTGTGTGCATTGGAAAATGTCATTATATATGTTTGTATGTTGGTCGATAAATGTCATTATTCTGTACATAATGGGTGACATACTGTCCGCATTATACGGTGTGCACTGGGTGATGTAATGTCCGCATTATAGTGTGTTTACATTTTTTGATGTTATGGTATGTATACTGTCTGCATTATAGTGTAGATTGGGAAACTTAATGTCCACATTATACTGTGTACTGATTGAGTTTTAATTAATTTTGTATAATCATACTCATTGATGTTATAGTTATTTTAGTTCCACTTATGATTCAAGAGGTCATCACTTCATGACAAAGTTCTAGTCTCCACCCATATTCGCTTTTGTAGTTTTCAAGTCAATTAATTGAATCGATATGCAATAAAAAAAGTAGATAAAACAGAAAGTACAAAGTGTGCCATCATAGTAATATTCCATACTCAATCATCTCAAGCCTTAACAAAGTGTACTCTAATTCCTCTTACCTAAACTCGTTACCATAACACCACATACATCTTATTTTCAACAAACAAAAAAAAATCACCTTTCAATCTTTTATAGTTTTTTTTTAATTCTTCACATCTGACAGTCGTAGGATGTAACTACCAGCAAATACCAGCTGTACAGTCTTTTAAGGACCGTCTTTGAATTTTGCCACATGTGTTTTCAATGTTCCAAAATATGCTGTTTTGTCAATTTACAATTGTTGGCAGCCAGTTGAGATCTCAAGTGCGTTTTGCGATGATAGAATGATTGTTCTTAGATTTTTATTGCATGTGCTTCTATCACATTGTGGAGGAGACCCTGGTGTTGGCAGCGAACACACTCATGAAACAAATTATAATTCTCCCTTTGAATTAATTATCAAACAAAATGTTCCCACTTAAATTATAGTCAACTAATGTAAGTCTTTACGACAACGATTCATAAGATTTCGTGAATATATAACTCATACAAACGACACCCACTTGAAAGAAACATCTCAACTGATTAAGAGTCAGAGTAAATAAATGCAATATATTTACAAAACAGAAGATCTAAATTAAGTGATGACAGTAAATGTTGGAGCATCTTGAGTGAATTTTGAACAAAGAATTTCTAAAACAATGGAAACTAAATGTGGAATTGGTGTATGATGTACAGTATGCGTCTAACCAAAGATTGTGTACCTAAATTGTCCACCCCTTTATTATTAAACATCTTTATGACCCCTAAAGACAAAATGTCAGGGCACCTGTCACTCACCTGCAAGCAAGTGTTAATCTCAGTTTGTAGGCCTATATACTGCATGGGTATATTATTTTTAGAAGCTTAACAAAACTTCTGTTAAAGGGGTGAAAAATACTGCTCTCTCTCAACAGTATGACTATGAAGTGTTCCGAATTTCAACATGCAGTGGGAAGTGTGCGGAATGTGTTGTCTCCTTTATATCATCAGCACAGGTGTGTCACAGGTGTGTGATATTATAGGCTCACATGTGATAGTGTGATATGGTAGGGTAAGCTCACGTGTTACATATGGTAGGCTAATGTGTGGTATGGCAGGCTCACGTGTGATATGGTAGGCTCACGTGTGAAATAGTTGTAATCAGACATGTGGTATGGTTAAGCTAACATAGGCTAAAGTGTGATAATAACTAAAAGAGAAACGCCGCCCATTTAATATTTAGTTTACATATTGAAATTATATAAGTTTAATATTTGAAATTACGTTTGAAATCAAATTTACTAACCATGTTTCTGTCTAAAACCACTCCAATTGTTTTGTGCAAAAAAATTATGTGAGTTGCGTTTATATAATGTATTTGGTATGACAATAAAATAGCATATGTCTTTGTACAGTCTACATCCTCCACACCCGTGTCTTAGAGAATTATATCCTTGGGATTTACCTAGTCTAATGTTCTACCAAACCTGTTAGATCCCAAGGGTGAATCAGAGTCCCATAAACTGCTAACAATAGCTTAATATCTAGGGTGGGTTACCTCAGAAGGGAAATTATTTTGTGGTAGTATGGATTGCATTAAGTTGGTACAAAATCTAAGTTAATGAGATTACCTCAGTGATAGGGAAATCGGTGGATTATTTTGTCTGTTCCTATAGCTTCACAAGGTTGGATATGTCAGTGAAAAGTTCATCAATTCAATAAATGTCTGTTATGACTTGCTACAATGTTGTATTATTAATGCAGCTGTTGGAACACAATTTACAACTTTCCCTTTTCCATTTTGTAATTTTAGGTTTGTGTAAGCCTATGGTGTTTTCAAAGATGTAAACACGTACTGCAGTTGTTTTGTGCTACTAAGCAGTAAACAACAATTTTGCTAATTAACAAAAACTCTCACTCAAATCACTCTGTAAGTATGTGTTTAACCATTACCTTTCCATGTTTATTCTAAATGGTCCAATCTATACTTCTCAAAATAATTTAAGGACAACGTTTTGATCTGTGTCATTTTTTAATTGTGCCATTATTGAACATTTTACTGTTTTGCAGTTTTTAAGTTTAACTTTATTATTTAACAGTTGTTACTTGGCCCAAAAGTGTTAACGTTTGATATGGATATGAAATGCAGAATATAAAGATTAAGTAATTATTATTGTTCTTTTTTGTGGTCCTTAAATTATTTTGAGGAGTATATAAGGCAGTCTTTTGTTCATGCGGTAAGTCTTTACCAGTATTTAGACAAGAACCATTCTTGTATTTAGTATGTATATATCGTTTAACCATTCTTGGGCGTTATCTATAAAGTATCTATAAAACACCAATTATACATTGGCAAATCTATAAGGCAGTCTTTTGTTCATGAGGTAAGTCTTTATTTAGATTCATTCACCATTCTTGTATTTAGTTTTTATATATATATATATATATATATATTGTGTAGCCATTCTTTGACGCTAAAGAATCTATAATTAAACACCAAGTATATACATTGGATATCAATGAATTCATCAGTTACATGTTGATGACCGGCCTTAAATTAGTTTGTTATTAATTTATCTTGGCCAACTTATAATTGGATTTAGTGTATATTTTGGTCTAGGTCAAGGTCATTGTTGTATGACCTTCAATTAGAGGAAAGTCAAAGGGGTCAAGGTCATGATTACATGACCTTCAGTTAGAGGAAAGTCAAAGGGCAAAATATTTCAGCAAGGCAAGTTAAGAAATGATTGAAATAGTAGAAATGTTCAATGTAAACTTTGTGTGAGAATTCTAGACTAGACAGAATGACCACAATAAGCAGTAACTAAGCACAATGAAATAAAATGAAAAGCAAGACAATGATATTCAACGAAGAGACATTTATGTAAAATATATTAATAACTATATAATCAAAATAAAACATTCCAAGTCACTCCACACAAGACATAATTCAAAAATTACACACACGCACGAAAAATACTGAACACATTGTCACAATGCAAATTTATATATAGAATCTCTATATGTAGAACACGCTTTGGAAAACAAAATCACCCCAAATATAGGTATAAATAAGTTAAATTTCAGTGATCATAGTCACTGCTATAAATCATGTACAAGGAAGGGAAACCTGAATAAACAAACACTCTCCTGGTGTTCTCGGATTGGTAAAAAACAAAGAGATTCTTAGAGTATTAAATCATTCAACTATTGCAACTTGAAACAAATATCATGGGCAGGTAGTATATATATTATATATTTTTTTTTTTATAAAATATTTTTAACTGCAAGTTTTTGGATACGTTTATCCATAATTTGTTCAAATTTTCTATATTGCATAATCTTATTCAGACAAGATTTTGTAGTAAAGATTTTCCTATATGACTCTATGTTGAACTCTGACCTTCGATATGAAAAATCATAAAACTAATTGCTAAGAATCTCTTTATGCATTGTCAATCATTATAAATAATAAATATTAATTTTCTGTTTGCCAAAAAATATATTTAAACAAAATAATACAGTATATATCAGGCAACAAATGGTGACGGATAAATTTTCCTGACAAAACAGACATTCACATTGTCATGAAATATGTTTTGAATTTTAAAAATTGTATTTGTTTGAATGGTGTTTTACTATAATATACCTAATTTGAGAATCCAAACTCTATAGACACAATATACGACGTTAACCAGCCAGACCAAACCCCAAAACTGGAGAGTCGATTTAAGAGTTATCAACTCGTAATCCACTTTACACATATTCAATCAGTTATTTTAAAAATAATAAACCTATACTTTAATCGACGTTAACCAGCCAGACCAAACCCCAAACCTGGAGAGTCGATTTAAGAGTTACCAACTCGTAATCCACTTTACACATATTCAATCACGGTTATTTTAAAAATAATAAACCTATACTTTTAATCGGCACATATACATTATTATATGACCTAAACACCTGGCTGGAGATTTGATAAACGGTTTTGTAGTGTAATTTTGCTGTTATTTGGAGGGTAATTTCTTTAAGAAAAATTAAATAATAGATAGAATCTGGTCTCAGCGAGTTGGCTTATTTTAATATCGAGGTGTTTAAATAACCAACGAGCTGAGACAGACGTAGTAACACTGTGACGTCATAGTGACCATGCTCTAATTGAATTGAATTGGGGTTTTAAGGCGCACCAACACATGAAAAGGTTATATGGCGCCTAACAGGCATGAACATGCCAGGCTCATCTTCGAGATAAAATATGGAAAATGGGCCTAGAACCTTTTCACCCTGAACTGCAGAGTTGCTGCAAATTCTATCGTAGAAACTCCATTTACGCTGGAGCCACGTTATTGTTTTTCTGCCACTGCTCGTTTGATGCTCTAACTCCAATATCTGGTAGTTGTAGTACGGTATAGCCACGCCCCTTTAGTTACCCCAAATTAAACAAAACAATGTAATGTTCTGCATTCATGAAAGGAAATGTCACGGACAATGCTACAATTTCCTAATATTATATTATTCATGTGACATTAACCAGTCTGTTTTTTCAGGAGAAATTACTTGATTTCAAAATATACAAAATATAATGCTTCAAATTCAAATCATAATGATTATGAATAGGAAAGGGTGAAACTTCCGACCAATACTAAAATGTAAGTACTGGTAGGAAGTTTACTTCAGTAAACAAAGACCATACATAGACCATACATATATGGAAATGTTTTGGGAGTTAGCTGCACACATAAGTTTAAATAAACCAATCCTGGTAACTTCTGTTAAAGGAACACATGGCAATGTTGATTTTTGTGAAACTTGCAAAGTCCTGTTAGGTTTTCTACATACATTGGCTTGCATTTGTTCAATCATAAATAATAATTAAAAGAATTGTACAAAGCAAATTATTTTTGCATATTACTAACTGCTGATTATATTGCACCAGTAATATATTCGAACTTAAGGTAGAATAATGAAGAAAACTCAAAACTGTATTTAATTAGGTAAACGGGTTTAAAGTCAAAAGATACTGGATTAATATATCAAGAGGCTAATGTTAATGCTTGATTAATACTTCAAGATGGCTGTGTGTCCCTTTAAAAAGAACTAGCCTTTTTCTTAATTGTCTCTTTTTTAAAATATGAATCTATCAAAAAAAAGTGTAATGATAATCATGCAAGAAGTTTATATAGCCAACAATAAAACTTTTTTTTTGTTGAAGTATTAAGCAATGTAAAAAAACATAGTTATGAACCATTTTTGACCATTCCAGTTTTAATAAATAGCTAGATCTTTATACATCTTGGCAACACTTTATTCATTAAATTTGCAACACAGCACATTTGGGAATTAGCTACATATAATAAACTCAATTCTCCTGCAATGAGTATTTTTGCAGACTGTTACAAATATATTCCTTGTTCAATATAAAGCAATTTAAGTATCTATATATTTCCCACAGGCAGTGAAAATATCAAATTTCAGAAGTGAAAATATAGAATGTAATATCAAAGTTAAGTTATAAATATAGAAGATGGAAATCAGACAATGAAGATATAACTTTTACAGATTTTTTGGGGAAAAAATCTCTGTTAAAGTCACTTCACATTTTTTTCTCAAAATTGCATTCATTTATTATAAGAGATATTATAATATTAAAATTAAGGATAGGTAAATAGCAAATACCCATGGTACAGAATGCCTGGGTCAAGACGGAACTACTATTTCAGTGTAATACAGAAATACAGAGCTCCTGTTTCACGGTTTCGGTGTAATACACAAATACAGAACTCCAGTTTCAATGCAATACACAAATACAGAACTCTGGTTTCAATATTATACATGAATACAGAACTCCTGTTTCAATGCAATACATAAATACACAACTCCTGTTTCAATGCAATACACGAATACACTACAGAGCTCCTGTTTCAATGTAATACATAAATACAGAACTACTGTTTCAATGTTATACACGAATACGGAACTCCTGTTTCAGTATAATGCACAAATACAGAACTCCTGTTTCAATGTAATACACAAATACAGAACTCCTGTTTCTGTGCAATACCCAAATACAGAACTCCTGTTTTAAGGTTTTACGTTACAAACTCATTAATATAATACTGGGATTCTTTTTAAACTCATATTTTTTATATATTACGATTCCGAGAACTGCAATTTACACGTTTTACATGATATACATATATACATTAACAATGAGGGAATAAATAACTGCTTCATACAATGGAATCCGAACTTCGGAAGATGAAACAAGATTACATAATTGCTTTTCTTTTTCATGTGTATTTAACCTAAAAAATAAGGTTATTTTAACTTTTAACCATTAACTGAATAAACTCATTAACTGTTTTTCAATGTAGTATACATTTACACTAAAATATGATTGAAAATGAACAAAAGTTGTCTATAGTTACACGATATTAATGATTAAATATCAACCCCAACCTGTTATCTACAAGGTATTGCTATAAATAATATAATTTCCATCATACGAATTATCAACAAATAATTGAAGAAATGAGGAAACTTAAAATGTAAAATAATCAATCTCAAACTGAACATATTTTCTTAAATAAGAAAAAAAAAGAAACTGAAAAAATAAACGACAACAACATGACTGATTGCACGAGGATTTAGGTATAATATTGCATGCATTGCACGGCAAACACACCCAAAAATTAACAACAAAGTCTACTTTTAGACTTAACTTAGTGCTCCTCCATTGGTGTCACCAGAAAGGAAACAGACGCCGAGTTCTTCAACTTTTTCAGCACTGGCATTTCAACAACAGATGTAACAAAAACGCCCTCCTCATTGCACTGTTTAATCTGAAATGTCTGCATCAAAAAGTCTCCACTTTCACAACCGTTTAGTGCCTCGGCATGCAGGTTTGGCGACGAAATGTTATTTTTCCCTGAAATCGCGTCCCCCATGCTCGAGATACCTGATTGGCTGAATTTGCGCGGAATACTATGACATCGTAGACTGTGGCGTTGGAGTTGTTTCTTGAATCGAGTTGAGAAACTACACTTGGTACAAGTGTGACGCTCGTCGGAAACGTGGTTATTTACGCGGAAACTGCGTCGGCGAATGTGATCCTGACGGATGTGGAGCTGACACATTATCGGCGTTGGAAAAGATCGATCACATGTCGTACAGCGATACGATTTATGTGACATTGTATCGGACATTGAGTAATCACCGTGTTCCGTCATCATGTGGCTCTGGTAAGCCTTCTCCTTTCTAAATACTTTTCGGCAAGATTTGCAACAGAATTTTTTCATATTGTGATTGATACCATGAACTTTTCTTTCATGAGACAGCATTTTCGACAGCCATATGCTCTTATGATTGCACACGGAACAGCTGTAGAACCTTTGCTTCACAGAGAACGAGAACCTCGGCTTTAGGCCAAACTTTTTAACAGTCCCTGAGAATTGGCCTTTAGCTTCTAAGTTAGACATAGTCGGAGATTGTGGGTCAGTTTTAATAGTAACTCGAGCGTTATGTTCCTGAATCATATGCAGCTGCATTGACATTTCACTTGGGAACACAATACTGCAAACTGAACATGTGCGTAGCTCAAGCGGAGCGTATCTTTCTCCAATGTTGAATGCTTTCTCTATAGTCGGCGACAGTGCCGTGAGTCCAGCATGATCCTTCAAAATGTGTTGTTTTAACCACTTAGCGCTTTTGAATTTACGGTCGCATAAATGACATGTTTCTGCTGTGTAATTGTTATAATATCGCTCATTTTCACTCTTTATTTTCAAATTCAATGCCTCGGAGAAATGAGACGGACTGCCTTCCATTCTGTTTGTGAACAGTTTGGAATTTTCAAGATTCAACTTTGGACTGTGAATGTTTTTGTCGAAGGACAAGTCAGTTGGAATAGAGGAGTTGCTGGAGGTTTCCATGTCGGAGGTGTTCGGCGACTGGTTTAGACTAGGACACGGTGATAGATCTTCCGGTAAGATACCATGCTTATTAATTTTATGTGTACGCAGGAAGTACTTGTTACAGAGTTCCTTACTGCACAACTCACATGTGACCCTAGAAGAATTCACAGGCTCTTTCCATTTCCAGCTCGGATTCTGCGACGACGACGGTAATGTTGTTGATGGCAACAACATCGATTGTCCATGTTTTGGTTTACCATTTATATTTCCGTTACTGTTGGTACTGCTTCCGCTACTCGCGGACAGATTCATAGGCTTCATCTGGGCCGCGAGAGATGAGGTGAATGTATTCATCGACATCGCTGAGGAGCTCATGAAGCTCGAAGGAAGAAGTGGCGTCGAGAGGGCCAAATGTGGCGCCATTGACAATGATGAGAATGGTTTTGAGTGACTAGATTCAAAACTCTCCGTTTTTGGCGGAATACCGTGAATGTTCTGCTTGTGTGTTCTTAGGAAGTATTTACTGCAGAACTCTTTCTTGCATATTTCACAATATGCCTCAGGATCCATGCCTAATTTCACAAGCTCTTCATTGGATGGTCTTTCAACTGGCATATTACTGGCTTGGTTCTCCATCGATGCAGTCGAATTTGGCCGCGAATGACTAGATGGCTCTTTTGGTTCAGGTTTCAGATTAAAACTTCTCGCAATGTTGCTGAAATCAAGTCGGCTTGCTGCTGATGGACTGAAAGATGGACTGAAGTCGTGCCTCGCCTGAGAGCGTTCAGAAGGCAGCATAGCAGTACCAGGCCTTGGCGATTTATCCTGTATCAAACCTGTGTCAATTCCATGCACCTTTAGCTTGTGAGCTTTCAGGAAGTACTTATTGCAAAGCTCTTTATTACAAATTTCGCAGGTGACGCGATCTGCCAACTTAGCGGCAACCATGCTGCCAAACATTGTGGAAAACCCTGCGGCTTCTGCATTTCTCTCCATCGCTGATATTTCTTCGGCAATTTTGGTGCTTACATATTTGGGAAGATCTCCATTATGAAGTCTAAAGGCTTCCTCGGCTAACTCTGCCTCATTGAATGATTCATTTATCATACCGTGTGCCTGTATACGGTGAATCCGGTATGCATACTTGCTTGCAAACTCTTGACTACAGAGATTGCAATGCATCATGTAATCGGATGGCTGCGACACTGGAGTAGTGGCGGCTTTAGGACTAGAATCTGGTTTAATATTGTCATAAATGTCTTTTGAACGTTCTTTTTCACTGGAAGGGGTTGCAGAATCTGAGGTATTAGTGGTTAAATCACTTGGTTTTGAGATATTAGGCAAGTTCATATTCATAGCGGCTGCCATGGAGAGGGGTAGAAGGGGCTCATCCGTGTAAATGCCATGCTTGTTGGCCTTGTGAATCCTCAGGAAATACTTGTTGCAAAACTCTTTCCGGCAAATGTCACAAAAAGCCTCGGCATTTAAAATGCCCATTCCGCGTAATGCTTCACTCGCGATTTGTCCGTCCGGACCAAGCAGTCCCATTCTACGGAGGGCTTCATTCGGGCTAATTCCGTCTGGAATTGGGATTCCCATATTGCGTAGCGTCTCGACGGTGAGGGATCCTGATGGTGATAATGAGGTAGCTGATGCGCTCGACGAGCCGGGAGATAGGGATTTTATATCGCTGTTTGAGCTCATCGTCATTAATGATGGGCTCATCGACATCAGTGATGATGCGCAGGAGAATGGAAGCGGTGAACTCATACTCATAGGCAAGTGTGGTGGTCGTTGAAGATGGCCATGTTGGTTCATTAGGGATCCTGGAATAAGCATAGGCGGCAAGAACGGATTAAGAACCATGACACCTGGCATGTTTGGCAGATTTGGCAAGTTGGCAAACGAATGAGGTATAAGCTGCGATTCAGATGTGACAGGTGTTGTTGGTAGCTTCAGTTCGGAGTTTGGAGGACGACCACCTCGCTTCCCTGTAGACAGTGGCGCATCGGGAGGAGTGATGCCGTGGACATCATTTTTATGCTTTTTGAGGTAGTATTTATTGCAAAAGTGCTTCTGGCAGATCTCACAGAAGTCTTCCATATCCTGGTTGACAGAGGGTGTCGACGGTGTGCCCGAGGGTGTGCCCGACGGCGTGCTAGATGGCGTTTTCTTCTCACCATTTTCAGACGATGTTGCGGAAGTTGGTGGCGAATCGAGCGCAAGCTTCGGTTTAGACGAAGGCAGTGGCGATTGTGGTGGCTTCGTCGGGGTCTGACACATTGGTTGTGTCACCGGTGGCGACTGCCTCTGTGGTGAGGTCACTGGTAAGTATGATGGTGTAAGCTGAGGTGTTGGCGGCTTCAAGGAGCTGCTCGTAGGTTTAAGCAGAGGTAGTGGGTAGTCCATGTTAAGTTTAAAGGGCAAGGTAGAGTAATCCTGAGGTAAAACTAAGCTAGGGGGTAGCGAGTTCACACTGGTTGCAAAGGGTGACAAACTATTGTCGTAAATTCCATGCTTATTTGCCTTGTGAGTTTTCAGAAAGTATTTATTACAAAACTCCTTATCACATAAATCGCAGTAAGCATCGGGATGGAATATTCCAGAACGATCTTTCGGCTTTTCGCCATCGCTCCTATCCCCGAACTCTCCATCTACAACGTCATTACCGTTCTTGTCAATGTTATTTTCACCCTCCATTGCATTATTATCATGTCCATTCGCCACGAAACTGCTACTCTTCAATAAGAGTTCACTACCGAGTCTATGATACGCGGTCGGAAAACCATTGTCTCGCGCAAAGGTCATTGGACTCGATTCGTGCGAATCACGATGTGCACTTTTTAAATGATCACTCAACTGTTCGTTACGCGATGAAATATTTGACATATGCATCTCGTTTTCTTTCTCCTGTTCTGGATCGCTACCGTCCAAACTACCGCCATTCACGAATTCCTCTTCCCCGCCTACTGGTGGTTGTAAAGGCATTTCGGAATCGTCATTGTATGATACCCGTATTGGTTTGCTCTGTTTCCGACGTGAGGATTTCATTGACATAACATCCATGTTGCACTCACAGTTCAAATGATAATGTTTCCTTGGTGATAAAACTTTAATGGTGAGTTCTTTGAACTAACAGTTACTATGTACGCTTTACGGAGCCTCCTTATGTTCATACGGGGCTGGCCATCATGTATCGACCCTGAAACGAGATATGAACAGAAATTTAGTTAATTATTGATACCTGGTTATTCGTTCTTTAAAAAATCAGCAGACTAATTGACCTCATTTCACCGTTATACCAGCATGTGTACCTACCTACAGGCATAATTATATGTATAGACAAAAATATTTTCAGTACCACATGAAAGAAGACTGTATACATTTCATTGCAAAAAATGTTCTGAGGTCACTGGCTGTCATTATTCCAGCTGAAAAACGAAATGATTAATACCATATTAGGAATCATTGTTCTATCCAGGTGTCTTTGTGGATTTCACCTATAATACACACTATCATTAGACTCCCTCTATATTTCACAAGCCCAAAAGGCCTAGTGCCATAGGGCGAGGGTAAACAAAAATTTGATTGAATTCTATATTTATGTACATTTCATGTTTATAAATACACACACATCATCAGACAGACTCCTGTCTGATCACTTACTTGCTTGAAAAAAAAACAGTCTCCTGGGTATACATTTATTTCCATATCAATTTTACTTATCAGTTAAATTATAGTATAAAAATGTATGGTTTCAGCTGAGTAAAAAAATAAAACTTCAACATATATTTTTATATCTTCAACTTGTCATCTAATTCAAATAAAGTTTAATGTGTTCGGCAGTTTTGGATGGGTGATTGACCATGGCAAATGATTAAACTACCAAATTAAAATACATCATTTTAAAGGGACACATGGCAATCTTGAAGTGCTTATCATGCATAGAAAGCATATTATTTATCTAGTAGCATTTTGACTTTAAAATAGAGAATAGATTTTTTTCCCGTCTTTTTCTACCATATTGTTTATCTATATTATTGGTTTATTTATATTAGTGGTGAAATATAATCAGTATTTAATAATATGCAAAAAAACAACAATTTAAACTATTCATTGATAGAACAAATGCAAGTCATGCATGCAGAAAAACTGACGGGATGCTGTGAGTATTTAAAAAATCAAGACTGCCGTGTGACCCTTTAAAAACCTTAACCTTTACATGGAAGTATAAATATATTTATCATGCAGATATGCACTTTTCTGCCTAATAAAGGGGTGACCTATTAAATGTTGCTTTATTAGGCAATGACCAATAGAGCAAATCGATGCGGAATCCCTCGGCGTTTATTGTACGTAACGTTATCTGACATCATGCACGTAACGTTGCCTGACGTCATAAAACAAACAAAAAACAACAACATGGCGACGTCCTCGATAAGCGTACTATGTACCATTCTGAGAAATAGGTAATAATAGTAATTCAATGTCAGTGCCTTTTACTATCAAGTTTATTAGGCTCGGCACGAAAACGAAGAATGGCGAGGCTCTCTAAGCCTCGCCTAATAAACTTGATAGTAAAAGGCACTGACATAATATTCTCTATATAGCATACATGTATACTGAAGTTAATTCCTTTTCCATTTATTTACCCTAATTACTGTGATTTAGGAGTAAAAAAACAAAGTTGATAAGAGAACTGGGTAAACACTATTTATATGAAAAAGTCTGATTGAATCTAGTTATTGTCTGTGTTTCCAGTGGCTAGCACACCCACATTGAATGTTTTTCATGTGGAATTATAAAAACAACCAATAATAAAGACGAACCTTTTATTATTGATTAATTTATCAGCTCAGTCTATCATAGCAGGTTTTAAAATGTCAAACAAACCATGTTTTAAATTAAATGACCGAACCTTGAATGGGTCTACAATTCACATCAATAAATGACTCAGCACCTTTAAAGTGTGATCAGGTCACATCAATAAATGACTAGAATCAAGTCACATCAATAACTGACCGCATCTTGAAAACGGGATCAAGTCACATCAATAAATGACTAGGATCAAATCACATCAATAATTGACTGCATCTTGGAAGTGGGATCAAGTCACATCAATAAATGACTAGGATCAAATCACATCAATAATTGACTGCATCTTGGAAGTGGAATCAAGTCACATCAATAAATACTAGGATAAAGTCACATCAATAACTGTCTAGGCTCAAGTCACATCGATAAATGACTGCACTGTGGAAGTCACCGAGTCGCAGTAAACAGAAACTACAAACTTACAAGATAGAAAGTTAATCATTCAAAGAACATTTGGGTTTATAAAAAAAACAATCTGTAAATGTTTCAACTGAATTTCAGAATCACCAGCATATTACTACAGGCAATCATCTATGGTAACCTTCCTGCCAACCTATAGTGTAGAAAGGTTAACTGTAGGTGAAAAAAACAGGTAATACAACTATCTGGCTCTACCATCTTTAATTTGCAATAGTATTTTTTTTCATATGAAAAATGGAACCTGAATAAGCATGAAGACTAAGTTATAACAGTGACATAATCATGCATATTGTCATGCTGATCACTCACTGAAATGGTTAAGTTTTACAATTATGGTGTACATGTAGTGCACATAAGTCAAGTAAGTGTATTAGGTTTAATAATGAAAAACATATGCATTGAACAATAAAAACGCTTACTTACATTTTTTTTAATATGCATATAAAAAACAAAGTATATACAAC